>QNGE01001492.1:88843-113175 GCA_008508345.1 Paragonimus westermani | reverse complement strand
GCAGTGAAAGCCGTAAGGAAGCTGTCTCGCTGATGACGCCTTACTCTCACTTGCAGCTCGGTTGTGTTGTTTGCAAGGTGTAGGCACCTTGATGCTGAATGTTTGAATATGGACGTAGTTATTTTCAGTAGTTAGGTCCCTTCCCGTCGTCTTGTTCTTTCCCCCTCTCTTCCTGTATAAGGTTTGTTTGCTTTTTCTTCATGGTTGTGTGGCAGTTAAGCATTGGTGGTCGACCAGCCTCATATAGCATTTTCGAACCGCAAATTCCTGTTTAAACAAGAGAGAGGGGGTTTATCCTCTTACGAGTGCAGAGGTTGGAATATCTTCCGAAACTGGAACAATAATTTGGACAGACTTTCTCCTACTGCGGTCTTTCGGAAGTTTGGATTGATTAACTGAAACTAGAATATTTTATTGACGCAATAAGTTCTATCCCAGTTTCCTCGCCAGTGTTCTATATTCGTTCTTAACTCTACCACAACACCTAAGTGTTCTCGTTGTAACAGACTGCAGCTGGACACGGCTATTCAAAATACCCATTGTGCAAATTCACGGAAGCAAACTTGAATTGCCCGGTATTACGACGTTATGATGGAATGAAACCACCTGGTTGCTGAATTAAACTTTCCAATTGGACTTCTGAGTCTAATCGTTTACACTTTGAGACCAAATGGTAAAACCTGAGAACTAGTGGAAAACTTAGCATGCGGATAGACCTTGTTCAGTCCAGTTATTAATTTGTGTCGTTTGTTTTACACTTGTTTTACGCATTCATCTGGAAGTATTGTTTAATCACTCTACCATCAACTATGACGAATTCTACCTTTTCCGACCAAGCCGATCCTGTGGACCACAAGGACCACTGCATGAATTCCCTAAATGTGTGGATAGATATTCGCAGGTATATCAGTAACAGGAATTAATAAATTCGCACTTCGATCAAACACAATCATACCGATCCTGATATTATCACTCCTTTGCACCTATGTTCCGTTTAATGGAGATTCACGGAAGCAAACTGGCTCATCTTCACGACTATGAACATATGCTTCGTCAAACTAGAGATAAGTGAACTCCGCTATAAAACTGCAATTTCTAAATGTGTCAAGAGAAAGGCAATTTTCGGAAGATTCCAAAAAACGAACACCCCTACGGAATACAGCAAAATGCCACGACTTCTGAACACAACGTGGTGAGAATGGTAAGATGACTGCAACTACGCGACTCTCACGGATGATACTATTCCGTTATAGACTGTCGTGCATTTTAGAGTGACCACTAGAGCTTGGATCACGTCAATGGGCGTATCCGTTTTGTTTTGATCATCAGCTCAGATGACACACATTTTTAAGTGCGAGATAATTAACTGTCATTCGAGCAAAATGCATGAAGGACGCTCATTGGGAAGCACTAGTGTACAAACTGAGAGTTCGAGTAACTTGAAGGAAGCCAACGAACACTGCCACGTCGATAAACCTTATGATCAAGCGTCGACCGGCTCTCAATATGGGAGAGACTGTAGGCCGAAAGTTTTCACAGTGACTTTAGGCATCGATTGCCTATAACACCGAGAAACGGAGTGATCACTACTACCTGGGAATAGCATAAAGCTGTTTCCCTTGATTCGTGGTTGTGTTGGCCATCGACGCGTTGTAGTCATGTTTGGAAAGAATGATTCTCTTATCGTCAGCCAGTAACGCCGATATGACGAGTGAATTGAACATCTTGGGGGAATATTTCAGCTGGCCCATATAGGTGACCGGACCCAAAAGTTCAGTTACTGAGTTTCAAACTGTCTTCTCTTGGAAGAAGTGGCTCTGGAACGTAAGGTAATGAAGCATAGTGAGGCTCCTAAACCAGACTTTCTTTCTGTTTACCTTTTCAAAAACGGTGGAGGGGCTGGTATCAGAAACAGCGAAACTTTGTCAGGTGATTCGGGAAGCTGAAGTGGTGTCTCGTGAAAAGTGGACACTGCTAGTGAGTCCCGTTTTCAAACAGGACGATCAAAGTCTATGTGACAAAAGCAAAGGCATCTGACTGGTATCCATGGCGTCCTAGTTACTCCTTGGACATAATTCACGTTGGCACATTGTGCGTAGGAAAAGTGAAGTACATAAAGAACAGCTAGGACTCCGTTCAGGTCGAGTATATACTAGTTATCTTTGTGTACTGCGATGAGTCTTAGATCGTTGGTATCCAAACTAGTAGCCGACTGTCATGGTCACTCTAGACCTAAAGGTTGCTTTCGACTCAATTGTTTGTAAGGTCCTCTAGAATTGCCCTCTTCCTAAAGGAGTACCATAGAAACAAGTGAGTCTAGCAAACTCACTATGCAATCACTCCACAAGCAGTATGAGTTATCGGACAACTGTCGCGGATGCTCATTACCTCTAGTGGAATTCGCCAAGAGTGTCTGATTTCCCTTTTTCTACACAATGACATCCTGGAAAGTGCGACTGACCTTGGTGACATAGAATATACGGATGACGTTGGCTTGCTCAGACCCTCTGACGAAGACGGGCAAACCATATTAAACAAGGTGAGAAACCATGGTACTGTGTGTAGAATGCGATTCACAACTTTAAGACAGGAACATTCTCATTCTCACGCTCTTTCTGGATGTAGATCTGCCTGAGACGGTGGACACTTTCAGATACTTAGGCGGCAATGTTTCGTCAGTTTGTAATAATGCTGAGGCCTAACGGTAGGAATAGCAAAGGCGTACGTTGCTTTTGTCAACGTGTGTCGAAAAGACTGAGGGTTGTCATAAAAAGGTGGGGTATATATATATATCTAATAGTTTACTGTACTGTTCTGTGGTTCGTAAACATGACCAACTAGCCACGAAGATACAAACATACTTGCTATGGTTGGCCATTGCTATCGCCTCCAATTAACCCACATTAAGTGGGTTGATCGCGGGTGGAACGTGATCGTTCGTCAGTGCGCAGTTTGGAACATTGGGAACACGTGATTAATTGGTCAACTAACCAGTTTGCGCAGTCTGCGATGGTTCGTTAAAGTATTCTGCACATATGCCGAACGTCTGCCGCACCGGAAGTTATATACTGAGACCACCAACAAGGGAGGCAAAACCGTGTGGTGATCGAGCAACGACGCGGTCAGGAACTATGGAGACCCTGACTGTTCCTTTGAGTAAAATGAGTAAATATCGCCTGCCTGGCGAGAGTCCTCGTGAGCACTTAAATCGACGGTTAGAAAAGCGACCTAAGATGAAAATGTGCGGCAGTCAATGACGTGCCTGCATTCAAAGCGTTTCTAGTCTCCCTGTCTGGATTTGTTTGACTCACCTTCTTGGTAAACATTTCTTTCTAGATTACTCTACACAGATGCTGTGATTAGCGGGAGCTTGGGCCAAAGCACCTTCATATCAGGCCCATGTCTGTTATGAATGAAGAAAACGGCTAATTCTGGATGTCGCTTTGCTTCGCTAATTGTATAAATCAAACAAAAACGTACTCTAAATGGTTGATACATGCACTATTCCGGCCTTATTCATCTGAAGGCCTGTAAGCCGCGCATTCTTCAAAATGAAATAAATCATGTTCGAAAAACTTGTCAAAAATTCAGACTCTGAGGAATACATGGTTATTAAGTTGCATTCCAAAATAAGCGGAAGAGCGTTCGGACGATGGAAAAAAGTATGTGCGCGTGTGGTTAGCAGACAGAAAATCAAACAGACTTTCAAACTTAACTGAGAGTGTCTACTCCGTGGCTATATTGGCCATTTTATTCTGCATCTGCCCAATGTTGGTACCACACCTTAAGATCAGTTCGCCCAGATTTCCTTCGTCATTCGAATTAACTTCTTCACTTTAATTGACAGCAAGAATTCTTGATTATTAAAACGTAATAGCTTTACAATGGTTCAGTAGATATTTTTCCAGTTCCCGACCGACACAGTTCGTTGAATAAAAAAACTACACAAAGCTTCCCTACTGATTTAAACGGCCCGCGATATATTACCGTCTTTATTGTGGTCCGCCCCATAGTGGGGTGTACATTGTACACAATTATTCTGAAGTGTACAGTAAACGTTGCGTGGTAACAAATTGTCTCCACATCGGGGAGATTTTACAATCGATGGTGTTGCATACCACTATCACCATCACCAAAGACAGCAAATGGTCAGCCTTATTCATATTTTACAGCATGAAGAGCTAAGCACCCTGATATCGAACACAGATCCGAGGTCGTACCGATTAGGTCAGTCGATGGTGCTCATCCGTCTCAAGCCCATGCGTCAATGCGCCATATCCGTTGTGAAGCCAGTAAGATTACCAGCGGTGATGTCAACAAGGTAGACTGTTGGGCAGCCGTCATGGTTCAGTAGTGCACTTCGATCCTAAAACCGTATTAGACCCCACGAATGGCTCAATTGGCTGGCCATCTCGCCGGTAGGACGTAGGGTACGCGCGCAATGCGCGCGTGTGGGTGTACAACACAATCCATCGGCAATGGATTATGGATCCAGTGTTTTACGATTAACAAATTTGCCAACATGCGCGCACGTAGCGACGGCATAAAAAAAACACATTAGCGGAATGCAACACTGTTGGAGTCAGGTGATAGATTCGATTCTGCGGATTAGACGGAACGATGAAGACCTGTCGTGGGAACACATGGACAAGCCAAAAGTGTACGTTGAAATTTCACAAACACGGGCCATAGATGAAACCGGAGAAACGTTACAGATAAAAACAGACAATGTATCCAATGGATGACGGGCTGAATTTCATAGTCTAAGTAGAGAGGTCAAATTAAAAATGGGATTTGTGTGGGTTAAAAGGGTTCATTTTCAGACAGCTGTTAATAGGAGAAAGCACACTGCACTGCTGACACGAAGTACATCGCAGTAAACGAAAGATGGGTGAAAAGGTGGGCGTGATTAAGATTGATCGGCCGCGGCAGTAGATAAGAGGCACAGATTTCAGGGGCCCAATATCGGCACAGGCAGACAGCTAACATGGAATTCATTTGTCGCAACTGCAATCGGCTTCACCTCTTCAGCATCGAAGTTTACTGTCAAAGTAGAAGCTGTGAGATTGTCTGAAGGAGATAACAATTAACTGTTGTCTTAAACGGACGGATGCCATCGCTACAGAATAGTCGATTAGTCAGCTTGACTCACAGTTGTCATATAGACTCTGCTAGATCGCTTTCTGTATTCGTTAGTCATCCAGATCTTTATGGTTTTTCTGATACCATACCATGTGAAACCTTATTAATGGATCAGACGACTTGATCTACGACCTCTGCTTTGTTAGGCTACAGTGGCAAAATGGAAGACCAACTAACCATAAGTGAACAACAGAACAGTGATGCGCATCTGGCAGATCCATATCCTCAAAGTAGAAGGAGTGAGATGAATGTCTTGGTCGAGTTTCAACATCTAGCGTCTCTATTGTTTCATGCACGCGTGCACGGCTCCTTCGCGTTTTCGTTAGCAAACCCATACTGTGAACCGTCAAGTGTCAACCTGATTAGGTGTTGTAAGAGTCTGAAACTTTCAGTGTCCTTGTATACTGGTGAGATGTGTGAAGGAAACGCAGTCGACTTGCCGTGAGGTGATAATCTCCGGATTGCGGATCATTGTTACAAGAAGTTTCACAACCGGTTAAACAAAATAAACTCACTTTTGCCTGGATAACAAAAGCAAGCGAAAATCGATAATGACAAGCAGATCCGTCCACATGCTAGTAAAACGATGTTGAGATTCCGACCACTAACAGCAGACAAATATACGGACATGACGAGCAAGGTACTACAGACTAACAGTGGGACGGAATATATCGTACTGTAGTTGGAAGCATAAGAACGAGGACAGCCGAGGGTAAGGTACTGAAGGCATGCAGTCAGTGCCAGCAACTAACCTCGTGAAATATGTTACCCATGCTCTATTAAATTAGGCAGAAGGCATTAGGTACTATGAGACCAAGAAATCAAATTCTGCACAGTCGAGACACGGACAGAAATGTTTCCTTTTTTGATGATACTTAATAACCCCTCTGTGGATTTCTAGGCAGACACTGTCTCAAATAATTTCAGTTTTAAGTATTCTGCTTCAGTGTCAGAAATGTTTCTTACAAGGATGCCAAGAATCGATTCATACGGCTGCTCTGTATATAACAGCTGCTGAACGTTCGGTTGTTAATATGCACTTCGAGCAGTCAAACTGCATACATCACAGTCACGGGCCTCCTGTCAATGACTCAGAATCAGAGAGAGAAAATATCGATTTATAATACATTCACGACGATGTAGTCGTTTGATCGGAATCATGCAGTGAACTGTGTGAATCATACCACTCAGTACCCGTGTAAACGAATAAGAGGGTACAATTCGACTTGGATAGGGAGAAAAGAGAAAACGTCGGTCGCCAGCGCAAGTATAGCTCATTTGGAGCCAGAGACTCCTCAACGTACGTTGTAAGATACCGCCGAACAGATCAAAGTTTGACCATCGTCACCAGATTATACAACCCGATCAAATGGAGACGGAAAAGTTGGATGCGTTGATCAGGTAGTTGAAAGTATTGACTGACTAACCCGGTCAATACAGTCAGTTTGTGCGTAAACAAGATAGGACTGAATGATTGTAGACTTTGGTCCAGAGGGTCGTGTTTGCGACGTCGTTTTGCACACGCTGACGTGCTACAAGTGCGTCATCCTGATGATATTTGGTCGGAAATATGGTTTATCGTAAAACGAATACATTGGCCACCTAAGTTGGACACGGCACCACCTGCTTCGGTATGAAATCTGTCGTTCGTTCTACCCATAGTTTTTGTCACCAGTGAACGCAGACATAAACGAACAGATGTAGGACAATTTCCGATGCAATAATGGTTGCACACTGGTAGGCTTAGGTTGATTGCGATCGAATAAGAGCAAAGATTGCCGAAAGACGAAGGGGAAAATTGGAAAACCAGGTTTGTCCTGATTGGCCAAACAGGTTTTTCGATCTGATGACCAGCTGACTAACCCGACTGGTGACATCGTCTATGAAGTGAACGAGAGAAATTTCAAAAGGGACACGTGGACACAAAGAAGCACACAGGACATGGATACATACACTAGATCCCCAGCATCCAACATGTGTGAATCACTACAACTAAAATTAAACTGACTGAGGTGTGGTTGCTTTTGACCGATTAACGATCGTCATGTGATCGGGTGGCCTCGAATGTGTTCTATCTTGTTTACTGATTGACACAAATACAAGCACGAATAAAATTACTTCATGGACATGCAGTTCAAATTCCCAAACACAGTCTCTCAAGGATGCAGTCTGGGACAGGATTTGAATTAAGCCTAAGTCGCTAACAGAATCCTAAAAGAGTCAATATGGAAAGCTCCGAGGAGGGTAATGTTTGGCGAAATGTCCTAAACACGATTAAATTGACCTTTTCACAATAACCACGGCGGCGACAACAAACAAGAGAAAAGTAGGTGAATGACCTAACAATTTGGAAAAATCGGTTCCAATTTATCCCGGGTTGTTTCAAGACATAAGCTGATGAGCAAAAATAGCTTTTACCTTTGTGGGCAACCATTCTGACCACACGCAGAATGCATTTGATGTAGCAACGAATAAGCACAGAAGTCAAATAATCCGACAGGGTACGAATACAAACTGGTCCGGAGCCGTTTGCTTCGATGTAAGGAACGATTGGAAATACGTGCTTCAAGCATACGGTGCTCAGACCACTGCAAAATGTGCCCAAATCAGTCGGCCGATATCAGCCTGAGGTCCTGATGCTTGTGAATAAAGAGATATTGGGTATGTGCTATTCACGCTCTCTGACCGCGACCTGATTGGACGAGGGTGATCGTGATATCCGACTAGATTGCATCATATCAATAGTAATGCCCGCCGTCAGGTTGAGCAGATTAACAGACAACACGCGTCCTGATTCCATTTAGGCTAAAGGTCCTGAGCTTTCACTGTAGCCTTATCTGTACTATCGACCACTAAGCCTTGTTACAATGCAATCTGGTCTTCCGCAATAAGTGTAGATTGATCGAATGCTCGAAATAAATACTTCCGATCTTTAAAGCAAAGAAAAACACGCAGAAATGAGATGTATACGCTATTTACATAAAAAGGGAGTCCGAACCCACAGCCTTATTACTGGTGCAGCGACTCGACTCCAAAATGCAGACTGCACTAAACGGTTACCAGTTAAAAGAACTATCACTAATCGGTGAATTAAACCGGGTCAACTAGTAGTATTGTCCGTATTGTGCAGTGGAAAATATGCAGTATTAACAAGACACTGAAGATCGTTGCCCGTGTCAATCATCCTCTGTGAGTAATTTCAGATGATTTATTCATTATGCATTAGCGGCGTCAGCAAACGCCCACAGAGTAGAGCAGCAAAAGATTGTGATGGAATGGTACGTTTTGCAGCGACATATCGATCGGCTAGAATCCTCTTCGGCAGCCAACGAGACATACATACGCACACACACAGACGAACAATTGTGTGCTGGCAGGCAGCAAGAACCAGTGGCTATTTGATGTGCGTGTGATCAGAGATTGACCGGAATGACAAAAGGTATCACATAGTAAGTGCAGACTGGCTACATGTCGACTACCATGCACGACTGGAATAAGAGAAGCAAGAAGCAACGAAACATGTATAAAACTAGCAAAAACAAAGACAACACAACCTGCTAAAATGACGAAGAAAGTCATGATTGCCATCCCAGGCTTTTCGGCATGCGTCCAACCTTAGAACCAAAAAATCTCTGTCCAGTCTACCAAATTCACCGGAGTCAGCACCAACATGTCTAGTGAAATATTGATTTGTATGAGCAACACCGGCATCTCACGGACGCAGGGAGAAACAACCTGATCACGCCACGAATGTGTGGGTTGTCACCTGCACCTCAGAAAGTTGTGGAGCTTGGCACACGGCATGGCGCAGTGCAAAAGGTAGTAAATGCAAGTTTGATACATGATAAGTGTCAGAAAGCCACACAGATCCTGAACGCCATATTGCCAAATGTTATGTGCCAAGGACAAGCATGTTAAGATATGATGAAGACGCTTCGGAAGACCCTGCATACACAATGACATTTGGGTTATGCGCCCTGTCAGTGGTTCAGGCCGATGTTGATCCTAAGAGCAGTCCGCGAGGTGACAGAATAAGACAAATTCAAATGTATACTAAGAGAAGATGACAAACTGAGAATTCATAAAAGAGGGTCGGCTGCCCCACGGAAACTAGTTCACCGGTGATCGTGATACATCCCCATGTCCGAGAGCGTTTAAAACGAGCGATGTGAGTGGCGATGCAAGCCCCAGGGTGTTCAAGGCCCAATAACTCGTAACCACATAATCACCCAGTCATCTTGTGGTTTATTACGGCAGTCACATTAACAACAGGCGGTGTGGAAGACACTTCGTCTACATACAGAATATATGATCTAACCAGCGTAGAGTGTGTATTGTCGTCACCTTGATTATCAGTTGTAAACTTGCAGATTTTTACAATACAAACAGACGCGCTGCCGTGCGGCCCACGCATAATCATCATTATCAACAGCCATAAACCTGACCAGAAGGTACCGTGGCTCAAGCTGCCACTCTTCTTAACAGTCATTATCACCAAAATCATAGAGAGCAACGCATCAACAGGAACCACCGATGTCTAACTGCCACACAACAATGCAGAAAAAAACAGTGTATGGGAAGAAAGAAGGAGGAAAACAAGGGGACGGGAAGGAACTAAGCTACAAAAAAACAAACAGCTACGTCCACATTTAAACATACAGCACCAAGGTGCCTACACTTTGCAGGCAAACAACTGAGATGTAAGTGAAAGTAAGGCGTCATCAGCACGACAGCTGGATTCCTTACGGCCTTCACTGCCCCGCACCGTTGAGTACACTCATTTCACGAACGACGCGGCCAAACAGCAAAAACAATGAAGCTACTGAGCCCGATTAGCCGCTATCGCGCCTAACGTCTCAAGCCACTGATTATGGGGGTCGCGAGGGCTGAGGCCTGACAGACGAACCCGATCTACAGTGACCAACCCGTTGATGAAGGATTTCATTTCTCCACTCCAGGTCACCATTGGTCCACCTCGTACCCCACGCCAGTCGGCCGCAACGTCGACAAACATTGCTCCATGTGGCAGACGGTTAGCTGGCATCCTTAATACGTGACATAACCATCTAAGCCTGTGCAAACGTAGAGATTGGACAAAAGAACGCGTTTGACAATCACTACCAAACACCCGCTTCCTAACCTCCTCGTTACTTACACGCTGGTGCCACCCGATACGAGCGATTGAACGCAGACATCGGTGGTCAACTATCTGAAGATGGTTCACGTCATCTACCCTGAGCGGCTGCATTCCGCTGCCGTAAAGTAATACGGCCCTCACCGTTGTCTTATATACACGACCTTCAAGCTTCAGAGAAATACCCCTCAGTCACCACATATGCCTCAAATTAGCGAATACCGTCCTTGTCTTGGAGATACGCGCTTCTACTTCATTCCCTACACCTCCACGGCTGCTGATTCAGCCTCCCAGGTATACAAACCGGTCAACAACCTCCATCACTACATTATCTACCATCAGATCTACGTGGTCACAGCAATCCTGCAGAAGCACTTTGCATTTTGAGGCTGCAAAGCGCATTCCGAAGTATTTGGCAGGACGAGAAATAGCGTCTAGCACTGTTTGTGCTGCTTGAAAGTTGTCAAACAGCAACACCTTGTCGTCAGCATAATCAAGATCGGTCAGTCTTTCACCAGGTAGGAGGTCCACGCCAGCAGGTTGTGAGTGCCGCAGACAATCCTCCATTATTTCGTCTATGGCGAAATTAAACAAAAAATGGTGATAGCGGACAGCCTTGACGTACGCCGCTCATGGTGCTGAAACTGTCAAACAGTTCATCGTAAACCCTAATCTGAGCTGAAGTATGGGAATGAAGCCCCGATAGTACGTTCACATACTTGGTCGGTACAGCCCTGCGTTTAGGCGACTCTAAAAGTGTAGATCGATCCACTGAATCGAACGCACCTTTATAGTCCAGAAATACAACAATTGTTGGCCGGCGGTACACATGACGCAGCTCCAAAATTTGACGAACAGTAAAAATGTGATCTATATATACCTGTCCAGGGGAGACCCTGCCTGTTCTTCCCTAACGTTTACCTCCGGAACTGCAGTTAGTACATGAAAAAAATGAAAACTTTCTTGAACTATTACCGGCAGACCTCTGCACGGAGGAGTGGTCTCGGTCGTCTACACAAGTTGGAACAACTGCGTCGAGGCCTTAACTAACAACTCCCAAACATCTATGGAAAGTACCCGCACGAGACCATCTGGATCAGCAGCCCTACTACGTCTGAGAACCGAAATACAATTGTGGACCTCTGTCTCAGTGGGTGATCCTAAATCCACCGACCAACTTTGTGGCGGCAACAACAGATGAGTGTGTCACCTGTCTCGCTGACAGCTTCACCGACAGAAAGTCGCCTGAGACCAGTGGCACGGATCAGCTTAAAGAGTTTGCCGGTGTTACGTAAAGCAAAGCGGTTTTTCTATTTCCTTAACTTTTTCCACTAACCAAGCCTCACGATCAGCCTTTAGACTACGTTTCAGCTTCCTACGGATATTTATCCTAAACTTGTTAGGTGAACTACCAGGAGGAATGTTCCGTCTGGTTTCTAACAACTCTAGGAATTTCTCCGAGATCTAATGTTTGTTCAACTTACGTACCCCCGTGCTGCATGCCACAGTATCTGCCTGTGAGATTTGAGTCCAGCAACTATTAGGATTTTCGGAGTGAGAACTAAAAAGGCAGCTTTCTAAGCTGGTTTGGTAGCTATGCTTTGCCGACGGCGTAGCCAGCTGTCGGTGGGGTCGTTACCCAGTAAGAGTAAGAGCAGAACAACAACGCACCACCGCATGATCAGAATCCAAGTACGTGCTTCAATAAGAATGACAGTACTGGACGGAACCCCGTCACCTATAACTAACGGTTATGTGGTCTAGCTAAGACCAGGCGTGATGCGGAGAAGGAGGGCACCAATTAGAGCAGCGACGTGCACGATGCCTGAAACTAGTGCTGGCTAAAAATAGCTTGTGCTCAGCGCGAAGCTGCAACAATAGTTTTCGCTTATCCATCCTGCTCTATGCAGCAGATAGGGCGACCCGGTTTACACTGCGAGAAAGCCAATGCAGTATGGAAGTGTTGATTTTGTGGGGATTCATGGTTGTGTGTGGGCTGCGACACTGCCATGACGCCCAGACCTTGATAGGAGAACGATTAAGGTTTTCAACCAATGCCTTTGGCTCAAAAGCCTGTACCGCAAAGTAGCGGTGTACCAGAGATGGTACATTTTTCGGTAAAGGAAGCCAACCTTCTTCCAACCTACAACTTGGAGGACCAGGAGACTGTGGTTTGTCAGACCTCTACCCATCAGCCTGCTTAGTGTGAGTAACTCTGTTGGTGTGGTCACCACACCGTCCAGTTTAGCCCAAAAGGTCATCGAGATGCGCAAGCCGTTGCATCGAGTCAAGGTCCCCTCTCGTTGTGATGGAGAATATCCTAGAAGAAAAAGTTACCACGAAGGTTGAGGATTGGTAGAAGAAAACTAACCGTAAATACTCCAAATGGTATAAATACAGGTACACTGCTGACTGTGGCACGCCACCATTTCGGATTGCGGTGTAAGCCAGCAAGTTGAGTGACCACGAGGACCTTGGCCAGGCAAGCGATACATACTCATTTTGCGCAATGGAGTAGTCAGGATTTTCATATTTATTGACCACGTCGTTGGCTGACCACCACGCGGTTTCACTCAACTGTTGGTGGTCCCAGTATATAACGCCCGATATGATGAACAAACGGACGGCATACAGAGTACATGATCCAACCAACGCGAGTAGTTGGTCAACTGATCGCGCATCCCGAGCATTGCGGAATATGCGCTGGTGAACGGCCACATTGCTCACGTGATCAGTCCACTTAACGTGGGGGTAATTGGCAGAGACAGCCATGGTCAAATACGGCAAGCCTGTTGACATCTTCATTGCGAACAGGCTACGTTTACGAAGCAGAGCAAAACAGAACGTACACAAGCATTATGCACCTTTCCTTTCAGAGACAGCCGGACGTCTATTCGACGCCACAGATGATGCAGGCTGACGAGATTGTTGCTCAAGTGTGTGAAGGTGTCCACAGTCTTCATAAAGAGAGATTGTCCCAGTCTTGAAGCAGTATTTTACATTTTGAAGGTGCGAATCGCATTTTACACAATCAGTCCGGTCACGCACCTTGCCCATCATGGTCTGCGTGTTTTAGGCAGAGGGGCCAAGTGAGACAGTCATCCACATACTGCAGGTCGGCCAGCTGAACGCCAGGAGAAAGCTAAACACCATAAAGACTTCGGGTCTCTTTTCGAAAACCGGAATTACTGTTGATAGACACCAATCACGAGGTATTTCTTCAGATTCCCAAATTGTCTGCAGGAGTTTCGTCAGTTCTGAGATCAACCTCCGCCGCCACCCTTGAAAAGGAGAGGGCGGGGGTATGGTCCAAGAGCACTGTTACGCTTCAATAACGTCAGCCTCAGGGCCACCTCTGTTTCCAACGGAGGGTCCGTCTGACCATTCGGGTCTCATCGTTCACATGATCTGGTTGAGGCCAGCTGGACTGTTATTCAAAAGGTTCAGCCCGTCGGCGAGATTGGCTGATGACAAGTGAACCATCTTTTTCAAATATGATCCCACTTACACGGACTCGACGGCCAGTACAACCCAGCTCACACAATCAGCCTACTTGATACTAGCCAACCGGTGGAGACAACGGCAATCGAACAGCTGTAGCCTTTATTATTAAGACTGGAGTGGAACTGACTGACAGAATACAGAAAATGGAGTGGAGGCAAGAAGACATACTAATAGTTAGTGCCGGAATGAACAAGCCTGGTTAAGTCATGATGACCACATTTTGATTTGAGTACGAGAGGATGCTCATTGGTTCGCCTGTATTTACTAGCACCGCAGGTTATAAGAACCACTGAACATCTATTGAGGCGAAGCCGACTAGGCTACACAGTGAAGTCTCACAGTGTAGGCCACATGTCATCATCGCTCAACGCAGGAACAGAGGATACAAAAAGCGGACTATCGTGTCCGGTCAAAAAAACAAGAGACACGATCACCGGGGTTGTCACATTTCACCTGCCGATGATAGCATGAGGATGATTTCGATTTCATTGCGTCCAATTCGTAGTAATGCACAACAAAGAAATACTTTACTCGTCCGCAAAGAAATGTCACATTAGCTCAATGGTATTGTTGACATGTTCTAATATTATCATTCAAGAAACCTCATACGGACAATTATTTCTTTAGATTAATGACGGATTCTATTCTACACAACGATGTGTCGCTGACAATCGGACATAAAAACAGGATATCCGAGGACCCACAGTGGCTTCATAACCCCGTTAATAGAACTAAAGCCAGTGTACGTTTTAGATGCAAGTGTGTTTAATTTGGGAACGGCATCACGGTGTTGGATGGACAGTGACTAATGATAAAAGCTTGCAGTATGTAGCTAGCTTAACAGCTAGTAAGCTGAGAAACATCTGGCGTTTGAATGGGATTCGCCTCCCGTCAAAAAGCAATTTGAGTAACGTGACTATATGAACAGTAATGTGCCACGGTTGCAAAACCAGGCCACTCTGAGCCGATATTTGTAGGCCATCTGCTGTTGACAACTGCTGACTGCGGAGCATTGTGCGTGTAGTGAGAACACCATCATGTGCACAACGATGAAGTTCGACGGCGCGCGTTAGAAACAGACTGCCCCTCTTAATACGATATATATATATATACATACATACATATATATAATATAGGCTGCACAAAGCGTAAAATTGGCTAAGGAGAAATTGTGCAAACGCACCACCCCGGCTGAATGTTAGTATTAAGTGAGGTGGCGTTGTTAGAGAGGTAATCAAAATATGGCCAGCCCAGGTATATGGAACAGTAGATTGCAACTTACAGATGATCATGAGTGTTTTTGACATGCTATTAACTGACTGCAATATAGAACTATTGTCAGTGACTCTTTGGTGCAGTAACCACGCCTGAAGACCTATGGATAGACATTTTAGCACAATGTCAGAGAACGCGTAAAGGATGCGGCCAATGTGTCGGAAAATGAAAGTGCTCCGAAGAGTATGCTGCATGAACAAAACTCAGATACAAGCGACACATTTTGAATTACATACAATGAATTCTGCACCCCTATTAGTTAACCACTTCCAAAAAAGTGGGTTTTCCTCGGTACCCATGGAGTTATTGTCTGGTTTCTTAAAGCGATTTTTCTGGAAACAATGAACCATTGAAAAGATCCAAACCATTACACGACAGTAATTACCATGTTTTCCGGAAATGTTGCCATCTGTCGAGGGTGATCTGCTTTCTACGAATCAAGCTGCAAATCTACATTCTATTTACGCTATATTTGCATATCCATCCTAATATGATTCTCTCTCAGCACCGATGCTAGCAGAAAAAACAAGCCCCTGGGTTCCTTGTGGCCAGACGTGTTCATAACTGACTGAATGAGCGCCGCTAGACCACCGGATTGTTTACCCGTTAAATTGATGCGTTGGTTGCTGCTCAGTCAACCATATGCACTGTGTGTGCGCATAGGCTGGCAGACCCAACATGTTATACACTGCAGTAACACAGACAATCGGTCAGTCGGACCATGCACCGGGTGAACGGACAGTCATAGTTCAGTGAAAAATCCCTGTTCGTGTGTGCGGGCTGTCCATTTTGGGTAGACAGTCTGATAAAAAGTTTTTGTGCTCGTCTGTTTAGTGGCACCATGTGTAGTACTGATTCCTGATGAACAATAGTAGCGCTCTTACCGAGGTTTGGCGTAACAATTTTAGAGAGTTGTAGATGGGTTAACCCGAAAGTGACGTTATTACTGAGGACTGATTATGTTCTATTCTGTCTGTTACCACTAGCATGGTCTGCAATCAGACTCGTGCATAATAATACCAACTGGTAGGGTATATACTGCGTAGAAGCCTGCGGTTCTTGCGTGTTGTGAATTGTGGTGGAGCTCGGGGTTGGTGGCTTAGATCCTCAGTTGTCCGCTGAACTTAGAACTTACACTTCAAACATTTCAACATCAAACTTACCATCAGTAACAGCGCGTAGAGATTTGGATGTATAGGTTTGAAATGAAACCCCCAGGGATCGGTGATGCCATCTAGTTCGGTAATGAAACATTTGTAGTATAAATACCAAGCTCGGCGAACAACCGTATGCAGGCTCTGCACACTGTTCAACTCTAACATCTTGCAAATTTGGATCTCAAGAACAGTTTAAGACAATCCAACCTGGACGGTTCTAATAACCACTGTGTGCATGTGGCTACCTCATTCCTTAGCTTAACAGACAAACTGCCCATCCCATAAATGATTCCCAACACTTGACAACTACAGACCACACTTTCACCTGCCATACACTCAACTTAGACAGAAATGGACTTCGATTTTGGTGGTACAAAGTGTAGTGGAAGTCGACTGCCATTTAATAGGAAGCCTGTTCAGGGTACATGACAACCCCAGCTTTGATCAAGCTGGTGCTAAACAACTTACAGAATCGACATGCACCATCTTCGAAGGTTACAACACTAAGAGCCTATAATCGGCATATTTATTCAATGGCAAACCACAATGCTAATATTAAGTATAGGAGTGCAAAATGAGAGTGCTAACGCAATGAATAGAGTTTGACAATAACGAATACTTAGCTCGAATCCATATCGGGAGTTTCTACATATACCATTTCCCGACCNACCTGTATCCATACCATTTCTAGTTCTTCCATTTAGTCTTCTTCAATCTTTTTTGTCCTTCGTAGTACTCTTTCCTTTTAGGATATTCCACGTCACTGTTGAGGTGAGCGGCGGCCCGAGCCACAGTACCTTTTGGTCAGGCTCATGGCTGTTTTTTGATTTTGATTTGATTTGACATATACCATTTTAACCACAGATATGCGCAAATGTTCGGGGATGTCCCATGTGTAAATAAAAGTTCCACAAAGGAGAGGAAATCACGTCATAGCCGAATGCACATTCACATGTGAGGGGAGTATAGTATGAACCAGCAAATCCCGGAGAAAGTGATGAGCATTCCTAATGAGTAGTATGGCAGATTTATGATTTTAGATGAGACCCAACTGTGAAAAGTCAGGGCTTCGGCTGGATTCGAACCAGCGACAGACACAGCATTCGTCGGAGCAATACACATTCATACGAGTTCAAGGTTCAGTCTTCGAAAGGGTAACTACTACCAGTGAGCTAATAGCAACTCGAGTGTGGTGTTTCTTCTCGAAAGGGACTGCCCAAAATGCTTATAGGAATAGGGAAGCTAAATTAACTGAGTGATTTTCAACCACCACTAACCATTAATTATAATTTTGCATACTGATTCCCTATGAGGTGAAAAAATATAAAATCTGGTTCTCGATGAGGCAGACAGTAAATGTCCTATGATACTGTTGACTAGTCACCACTCGAACTGTGATCTAAGTTCATTCAGCAAGAACACAAAACATTGTTCCACCACAAACAGAGATTTTCGAGCTTAGCAATAGTAAACGTTTACGTTTTTACCGAGTTTTATTCACTAAGCATTAGACTGTGCGGACTCGCCGCCGTCGTGAACAATGAACGTTTGCAACTTCCGATCAACAAGCAGATCTTGCATCAGGTGACAGCACGATCTCCAAATGAGGTGAAACTGATTAAGCCGAATGCACCAACCGATAAAACTTTGAACACTGATCCAGAGCAGCGCCTGTATCGCTGTACACATGTGCACCCCGACTGCAAGAGATCATCCATAAATTGCTTCCTGCTTCAGCCTTGTGACCTCGTTTAGGAGAACCAAAAGTCATGCCAACCGCGTCTGTTTCGCGTTAATGTTCAGTCAAATTATAATCGACAACAGTTTCAGGCATACGAAGCCGTAAATCTGATTAGGAACGAATAACGTCTACACTTGTTGAACCAGAAGTGGTGTACTAGGGCAACGGTAATCCGGGGAGCGAGGAAATAAAAAAACAAGAGTATAACCTCAATCAATCAATCAATCATTTTCAGCTCACAGTCTTATCCGTGGTTACAGTGGCTCGAGCTACCGTCGGTTCTGATATTGGTCCATGAAGCTGTAGAATAGTACATGAGGAAAAATGCACAACGAGAAAAAAAGGTAAAAGAGGCAAACAAACAGAACTGATTGAATTTCATGAAAAAGCACGGTCAGCAAGTTTAGGGATACAGGCTCGCCTCTGACTGCAACATAATACCGTGCCAGAGAGTGTTCCCAGCAGGTAGTGTGGATGATCGCGAACTCCAAGACCACGCAGATAGCACCGAACAACCCTGCTCCACAGGATGGTTAATGCTTTCACAGTACGTGGCCACACCATCGCCTGGCCACCTTTCGGTTTCTTCCCATCACCAGCAGCCGCGTTGAACAACGTACGATGGGGCATACACTCTGCTGGTATACTGAGTACATGATTTAACAAACAAAGATTGCACACTTCTCCGTCATCGGTCACGAACTTGTACATTTCCCAAATACGCGCCGACAGATCGCCGCGTTGTACACAAAGTCAACCCATACTATACAGAGCGACCGGTGGACAACGGCGATCAAATACGGAGTCCCACACGGATGAACTGGGTCTCTGATCCACAAAACAAAACTGAGAGCACACATACATTATAAACTCTGCTTTCGACCGACAATTGGAAATCATTCAGAGGTCATTTGTGACGTAGGTTGGTCAATGCACTACGCGCTTTCGCTGTCCTTGTGGACACCTCGTCAAAAACGGTACAAGCTGAGAAGATGACACTACCCAGGTAGGTGAGGGGGTTGACAGTCATCAACAGCCTGTCAGCAATAACAGAGACAGGGATAGTGTTGCTCATGACTGCGCACTCTGTACTCACAGCAGGTATACAAAGAATTTAACAAATTGAATGGGATTCCTCTACACTGAAGAAAGCTCCAGACGGCGTGTCGGGTAGCCAAGTCCATATAAACCTTTAGTTCCGAAAATACCATCACAGCTAGCTGAGAAAAAGGATGTTGATGCTCCGGTGTCTGTCACAAGGTGAAGGTATGGTTGATAGACCCGCAACTAGACCGTAAACCTGCTTGTTCTTCTCTGCGTTTCAGGGACAACCTTATTCAGACCGATGAGCATCTTGGATGCGATAGAGACAAGATTAATGCCTCGGTGATTCTCGCATGGTGTCCAGATACCTTTCTTGAAAATGGGAATGACTATTAATAGGCCCCAGTCACAAAACACCTCTTCAGTCTCCCATATGGAACAGATGAGCGTGGTTACTTCAGACAGCAACACTTCACCACCATCTCTGAAAAGTGCTGGGGAAAGAAGGTCCGGACCTGGGGTTTTATTGCACTGTAACAGATTGAGTCTTAAAGCTACTTTGGTTACTGACAGAGGATCGTCTAGAATGTTATAATTAACCACAATCTCTATTATCCACAAATGAATGAACTGGCTGGGCCAGTTGAAGCGTTTCTCAAAGTGCTCAGTTCATCTATCAAATTGTCGCGAGAGGCTACAAGTTCATGAGCCACCTATATCACACACACAGTCATACTAATACCTTGTCGACAGCGGGTACAATCACGAATCAGAGAAAGCAGCACCAGGTTATTCCCCATAAACACGCCCTCTCCATCTCTTTGGCTTACTCGCAAAAGTATGCCTTACGGTCCTTAAGCAGACATTTCACAAGTTTGTGTTTCAGTTCACGCAGTTTTTATCGTATTCGAAGTCAGGAGGATCAGTTAGCGTTTGATCACAAGTTATGCTGAATCCGCAGAAGTCTGCTTCTATCGTACTTACAGTGCCCTTTTGGAATAGGCCTCTTCACAAGGGGTCAGCATAGCTGTTGAGAATTTTGCTCGTTTCGGTCAATGTCTGTTGCGGCCCGAGTTTAACTGTGAGTGTCACTTGACGGTCGTTTCGTGTACCCTTGTCACCCATCTCCTAACTGAGCACTTCACGTTTGTGAGCAGGTGATCTCCGGCTAAACGACACAGAAAAATTGGACACGAACAACGGCATAATCAGAGTAAACGTGTTTACTCCAAAATGAGCGACGGCTTATAACGGGGTGGTGCCACCGATAGTTGACGACGATATGACCAATCTGCGCCCATGGTTGATGTGAGATGGTGGTCTCCACGTGGCACAACACCGCCGTTCGTGCTGAAAGGCCGTACTCCGTGAGATGCGCCTACTTGTACAGCCGACCGCCATTGTCAGCGCGTTACACAAGGACACCGAACATTTTTCTCCTGGAGTGTGGCAGCCCAGCTGTGTTTTCATATCACCAATAGCAAGCATAACGACGTCCAAGTAATTGTTTGTCTCAGAAGATCAAGGGGAGCATTGCAAGCGTCTCTGACGGCACCTGAACCACTGTCTGCTAGAGAATATGCAAATATGACGAATGAACAACGTCCTTATGATCTGTGTTGACAGACTTTGACTGAATTATTAAGTACGACGGCAGACTGATGACCACTCAACGAAATACAGTCGAGCAGATTTTGCTCAACATCAGGGCCTATTAAAATACCCATTTCAGCTTGACCGCGAGATCCTGAAAAATCATCACCAGGAAACAACTGACCCACAACATTATCCAAGGACAGTGGGCAATGTTAGGATCGTAAAAGCACGTTTCAAAGACACAACACACATTTAGTTTCAGACTCCAGAGAGTGATCGTCAAGGTAGATTGCTGACCTAATTGTCGAGCAGCGTGGCTTTTAAAACCGGCAACGGTCACCTGTCGTCTTGACTTGAAAAGAGGGTAGTTAGCAGCGATGGAGGATGAAGGTTAGACTACGTGGACTGATCTACTGGGGGGACGATAGCTTCTGGTAATTCCCAGTTTTTCATGCTATGTAGAGTGGTGGGTTTGATGGGCCCCCTCCCGAGTGTTTGACTTAAAAGTCTGACCCACGAGATATAGGTTTTCCGACAGACTCCACCAGGAGCCAACTTCTCAACAGTCCAACTTATTTGGTAGTAAGAGACTGACCGGTCTGAAGGCAAGGTGCATAGAACACTGATGTCTGATGCTGAGCACTACAGAGCGCAGTAGATGTATTCGAAACCACATCGGGCTTTGAATTATATTAACAGTTTTTCGATTGCATCAGACAATAGGCCAGTGATTAACTGGCAACCGTTGGATGATTGGATGGCTCTTTTGTTTGAAAGTATTTTTACTAACCCTTGTCCCATTTAGATGGAAGGTAGTAGCGTCACAAATGTAAAAAATGGTTTTAGTGTACGTCCTAAGTTCCTCAAAAATGGACTTCGGAACCGATTTCTATATTACAAAATGGAATGATTCGTCATTGGACAAATCAAACGGGGAAAACGAAAGAATTGCAAAATGCTGAAATCGATGAAAAGTTCGGCAAAAATTTTTAAGAAGATGACAGTCCAAACCAACACGGAAAGAACGTGGTAACTGTTGGCCTCTTCACATCATTAGTGTGTACTACCTGGGTAACCAATATAGAAAAACATACAAAATCAAGTCAACCTACTCAGCCAATTAACGCAACACTTCGTTTCCACATCGCACAAGCCCAGGAGCTAATGTATTATATACACTTGGAAGCCCGGGAGACCACGGGTGCTGATCCTGGCACCAACGAGCGCGGCATCCAGACCCACAAGCCTAACACAAAATCAAGTGAATACACTGCTTACTAATGAGTAGTCACATTTACAAGACAATTGCGCATAGAGCGTTGCACTTGGGCCATTCCCCGCAAAACGTGACGAGAGGTATCATGTGTGGAAACCGTTTGTGAGTACAACCGAGTTGGGATTTCAAATGTTGGTCTACTTTAAGGCATGATCAAACTATTAATACTGAGTTGCATGCACACTCTGAGGTTTTGAACTGGTGGGAAAATGTACTGCCAAAAGGATGACCGTGATATGGCACATCCTTGGCTCCATTATGGGATAACAGCCTCGGTGATTCCCAAAACATAGTTCTTTCTAGTGTTCTCATAAAACTATTTGAGAGCAGAGCCAAACGTGATACCACAGCAAACCTATCCTTTTGAAAAAATATTTCCCCATTAGTTTGAAACCGTAAATTGTGTGTGCACATGAACAGTCTCGACACAAACTCGTCTTCGACGGTTGATTGCATAACCGACGAGGCTGTCGATCTAGGAAGCCCGCCTTGTCGTGGTCATTAAATATACCTGACTCAAAGTTGTACTTGAGACAAAAAAAGATGAACGGCCATCCTAGCAAGCGATGACAGTGAACTTGTCGGGGGGAAGTATCGTGCAGGCAGAGCTGAATATACACAACTGGATATACAGAGCTATGAGGATGTGTGCCGATGATACAATTAAGGTTTAACACACCTTCCGCGGTGAACGTTCATTCATTAACACCAATGAGCCTGACTAAATAGTACTCTGGCTCGGGCTAACATCCACCCTGCTAACCACGTGGAATAACCTAGAAGCATTTGGAGAAAGAATAAAAGTGGGTGAAGCATGATCAAACAGAAGGTTTAGAAATAGCACATCACTGATTGAGGCAAACTGTTCTTTACGATAACGTTTCCGACTAGCGATTTGAATGACATGCATGCAACACCTACTCACTTTACTCAACGAATTAGTGAGAGCCACCATACTCTGTGACATCGTCGTTGGTTGGCCATCACGTGATTTTATGCAATTGCTCGTGGTCCTAATAAATAATACTCGATGTGGAAGAAGTGCAGCTGGCACGTGGAGTATGTGAACTGACCAGTATAGACTGTGAAAACCGCGGCGGACATTAGGAAATAATAGGTATCGCCGGGCACATGCGGCCTGCGGTACAGTACTGATAAGTAGCCCGATTGTGAAAATCCCAACTCTGCTACTGGTTAGTAGTTTGGCAGACTTGTTGAACTAGAAAATACACAATAGTGAAAGATCTGCATGGTAGCTGGAGTTCAACCAGCCATAGGAGCAGAATATCAAGACGTGGAAAGCGCTAAGAACTTTTACATTACCATCACCACTACCATCACGATGACGATGGTCATCGTCAACAACAGTAAGAAATAAATACAAATGTGTGAAGAACAGGAAGCAAGATGAACAAGAAAATAGTGAAGCTTCACGAAAAGAAAAAGAAAGGGCCAACAGCCTTGAACCACGCATTTGCCATTGTTTGTGAAACATTACGACGCCAGAGAATGTTCCAAACAGGCGGCGTGGATGTTCGCGAACTCCCAAACCAGGCAGGCGGCACCTACTAACCTAGTTCGGCAGAAGTATCAAAGCTTTCACACACAGTGACCACGTCATCGCTCGGTCATCCCACGATTCCATTCAACCACCATCAGCCAAACTGAACAAGGCACGGTGAGGCGGATCCTGCATCGGCAAACCCAGTGCACGAATAAACCAGCGCAGACTGTGAATTTTCACTATACCGGTTACCGATCATGAGACTGGGAATTCTTCTTTAAGTGTCTAAATCAAGTGAAAATCAAAGGCCACGTATAACAGGCGCAACTAAAATATATAAAGCTGCTCCACTATGCCTCATCCTGGAAATGGACGATTCACCTTACCACCGGCTTGCTCGATGGCTCGTTGAAGTGCTTAACCCAGTTCAGAAACTGTTGTCAACACATTGTCTAAAAGACTCATTTGAGCTAGTAAAGTTTTTGAAGGAGGTTTCTGAGTTTAAAAACAATGCATTCTATCGATGTGCAACCTTTGTTTACTAACGTTCTTCTGCATGAGACTGCAAATTTTCTTTGTGACTGCATTTTATATGTACAGAAAACGTGCGGTTTGAGTTTGAAGTTACTTCTAGGAAAATTGATGGGGTAGCCATGGGCAGCCCACCATGCCCAAAGTTGACGGATGCTTTCTTTGGAACGACTAAAAGACAACTTTATGGTATTTCCATGACTACTCCATACATATATGTTGACACGATCTTGATTTCTATTGTGAATGACAAGTTCCTTCCATTTTAAAAAATTACGAACCCATCCAAATTGGTCTGTTATTTATGAGACTGAGACGAACAGAAGCCTAGCGTTTTTGGACGTATGTGAAGGCACTATCGGGGCTTCATTCCCATACTTCAAGTCAGGTTAGGGTTTACGGTGAACTGTCTGACAGTTTCAGAACCA
>QNGE01001492.1:55156-88721 GCA_008508345.1 Paragonimus westermani | reverse complement strand
CGTATCGGGTGGCACCAGCGTGTAAGTAACGAGGAGGTTAGGAAGCGGGTGTTTGGTAGTGATTGTCAAACGAGTTCTTTTGTCCAATCTCTACGTTTGCACAGGCTTAGGTGGTTAGGTCACGTATTAAGGATGCCACACCGAGCACTGTTCGCTGACACTGAGACCGACGGGTGTAAGGTGCGAGGTGAGCAGATAATGACCTGACGTACGGAAATAAAGTCGTTCACGAAGGGGTTGGCCACTGTAGATCGAGTTCGTCTTCGGGGGTGGGAATCTCGCGACTCACAGAGTCGGTGGCTGGAGACTCTAGGTGAGACGGCGGCTAATCGAGTTCAGTGGCGTGAATGCTGTCTGTGAAGTGAGTGCATTCAATGACGCGTGGCAGTGAAAGCCGTAAGTAAGCTGTCTCGCTGATGACACCTTACTCTCACTTGCAGCCCGGTTGTGTTGTTTGCAAGGTGTAGGCACCTTGATGCTGTATGTTTGAATATGGACGTAGTTATTTTCAGTAGTTAGGTCCCTTCCTGTCCCCTTGTTCTTTCCTTCTCTCTTCCTATATAGGGTTTGTTTGCTTTTTCTCCATAGCTGTGTGGCAGTTAAGCATTAATGTGTACCACTGATGTATTGCTGTCTATGATGATGGTGATCATGAAACTACAGTTCAGGAGAGATTATTTGTCCGGTACAATGCGCCATCAGCTTCAGTCAGATGTGGATCGCACATATTCTGCAGCTCAATTGTGCCTCTTGCCACCAACTATTCTGTCTCATGTCATTTTTCAGTTTAATTGCAGTTGCAATGACAGTTATATCAGCAGAACGGACCGGTGCTTGCATCAACTTATGGCGGAACACCTCCCAAAATGATTGGTTCGGTCTGCTGGACAGGCAAAGGAGCAACCGAATGCTAAGCCCGGCGTCATCGATTGCGAAGCACATTCTGGAGACGGGTTACAACGTCGACCCAACCAACTCTTCAATTGTGTTGCTAAGGGATCCAAACCCCAAAATTTACTCTGTTCGTACTTAGTGTGCGGTGGATGAGATGAAGCGAAATGTTAACATCCCGGAACATGTATCTTCTTGTTTTGATGTATTCGAAATATGCCGTGGTGATTACAGCAAGCGACAGAAGTAAAATTTATTTGGCTAGATAAGCCTCGATGGTTGTGTAGTGTACCATGTATACCCACCAAACATTTGCTGAATTGGACCAGTGGTTGAGCAAAACTTAGGATGAACAAACAAAATCTGGAGAACCTGACTGTACCACTGAGAAAACCCAATTGGTGTCTCCGGTCGGCCTTAGGATTTCATGCTCACTCAAACCGCTAGTACGGAACGCCATTCCAGAGAGTAATGTACCGCAGTTAGTGATGTACCTGCAGTCACAACATTAGATTTCCCCCTTAGCTTTCGTTAATCAATTTTTACTTTCCTTTTCTAGGTTGTTATATATTATTATTACTATTTCATATTACTGTTACGGTGAGCATAGGGTTTTCTGATCAGGTACATGGCAGTTGTGCATTAATGAATGAGCTCATGTTGAGTTAAAACGTTCCATGAAACACTTCAAGAACCGCAATACCAATGAGGTGATCGTAATCCTGTCTTATCTGAGCTGAATCGTCCTGAAACTAACAGCAAAAGAGGTCAAAAACAAAACGTACAAATGCCGAAACAATACAAAGTGACCATAATGTTTGGGAGCTTTGAAACAACTGGTTCCCTTCAGAAACTGCGACAATGAAACTGACAGAAGTGAACGGCAAGGTATCGTGTTGGCATAGCAGCCACCTTGCTGTGTAAGCGATTATCTGAGATGGACAGGTTGTAGAAAGAGGCAACAACTTAATTCACATACCCGAAATTTACTCGTATGTGGTTGCTTTTCAAATTTTCGTCTGCCTCGTTTTTTGTGTATGGTACTCATAATAAAGTCATACTCGTGCACGTGTAATTGCAGCACATTGGAAATGTTAGACTGATTACCAATAAAGTCCTTTGAGCTGTGACACAAAAGACGGTAACTTTGTTGCGAAAATAATGAGTGTATAACAAAATGGTAATATGTTGGTTGGAGGATCAAAATGCATGCATCTGACAGATCACGAAGACTGAAGACGATCAAGCTGAACCTCCTTCGAAGGCTGTGCAAATGTGTGATAGCTGGAAGATCCTGCATGTTTGATATGAAACCTCGTTGGTCCGGCCGAACACACCTTCATATTTCTTTGGATTTATTGGATCAAAGCTTTTTGTTTGATTTTACACAAGTGCCATCAGGAGATTTCGGTGTCAAGACCAAAAAAATCCCCCCTTGGCTTAACGCACATGACCGTAGTATCCGTGGCGAAAACCGACGTAGACTAGAAACGTGACTTCAACTGAATAACCTTCAAAATCTGATTGCGTGGACATCCCAGCCTGACTCAGTAGTCGAATCCACGGGACGGAAAGCACAAATTTGTCACAATCATACGAGAACCTCCTAAGTTCAGAAATGCATGCAACTGAGTTAGTCAAGCTGTCGGAAAAAAGATCTTGAAGGGCAGTTCTAGAATCCGAATTAATGTCAACAAAAGCAGTTACTAAAATCCAGCGACAAATCGAAGGGACAATGCGAGGAAATCTGATGACCCAGTGAGTAGATTTCTCTCAGCTGACAAAATAACTCGCTGGCCTATCGAGGAAGTCATGTAACTCCTTCGCAGCACCACAAGCTGGGATAAAGTCGTCTGCACACTCTAGACCTCGAAGTTGAACACTATTCAGGGAGGTGTGAGGTCAATAATAGGGAACAGCTAAATTCCTTGAGCAATATGCATTTGGTAGTAGCACACAACTGTCTGTTTCGGGATTGAAGTCAGTAACATTGTTATCATTATGTGTGCAAACTCAAATAGGTACACGGTTTGTTTTAAGTCACACCCGCACGCATCATGACGGTCAATTCTTATACAATCTCTGATTAACTTATTGTCTGATGACTACGATTTCCTCCAACCGTTAGCGGCCGAGTTGAACAACACGTGGTATGGTAGACGCTTTAACGACACTCGGAGTACGTGACCTAATCAGGTTGACAGTACACCGTGAATTGTTTGGTTACCGGTCAACAAATGCAAACGTTCCCAAACGCACAACGACGTATTTAACTGGTTTCGATAGCGAGTTATGCTGAAACTTTGCATTCGACTTGAAAAAAGTCTGAAGCTCTGAAAAGAGAATGCTTAGAAAGTGTAAAAACCCATAAACATATTGTGAGTAATTGATCGGTGCTCATCCGTCGTTCACACGTAACGGCTTACCTGGCAAACTGGTACCTCCTCCGGGACCAGCTTTAACAACATCTCGATCCACGCAGTGGGCTCGCGCAGCGGACAGAAATCGGTAACAACGCATCCAATACGTAGGTCCCGCACGAGCGTAAGCACCGAGTTAGCGACAGCCAGCTCGTGGGAATACCCCTCCGAATGGCCGATATCAGATAAAGTGCGTTTCATACCAGTGGATATTGTTGAGATAGTGGTCTTGGCTTGAACCAAATGAAAAGGAATATTCAGCTGATTGCACTCCTATACCGAGGAGAAAAAAGAGGCGCATTAGGCCGCAAAAACATCCAGAAACTTGGTGATACTAAGCGGAATTAACACAACACTAGGATAATTCACCATCCGTATACACTCGGACAAAAAGTGTTGCTGTCGTATACTTCCAAAACATCGAAAACGGCGACGAATGACCGTTTGTGGATATGATCGGCTTATAACACATGGCAGACCATGAAACTGTGATAAGTATGGCTACCGCCAGGGTGGAGGCAGACCTATTCGTTACGTATTGCGGTAATCATGCGACTAAGGTGTGTTCGAAGGCGAATACCTCAGTGAATGCTGTACACGCTGTTGTTATAGGAGACAGGAACTAGTGGGGTCGAACCGAAGTCGGGTGGTATCGACTGCATATCCCACAGCTTCTACAACAGAACAGTAAACTATCCGGTGAAACTACAGTCCACCTCGTGAAAGATCTTACCTATAGCTGGGAGCCTAGAGGGGCGACGTGATAAACTCTAGCCTAGAATCGAACAAGCGGTTTAAGGGTAATAACCATAAGAACAATAGCCAGTGGTGGTAGGGAAACTCAGAATAGGGTCAATAGCGAACCAAGCAGGCTCAGTTAGGACAATCACATCCTGATGATGTATGCAGCTTGTCACATATACGAACAGTTTACCGATTAGTCATGGATCTCGAGAAACAGACATTATTCATGAACGAAGGAATGTGAATACACGTACCCAGAATCATATCTTACCTCCTCAACTTCAGACAACCCTTCCAACATGAATGCGAAGTGTCTGAGTGTATCAGCTTGATAGCGCGGTGATAAGCAGAAGCAGGCGTGTAACGGAACACCAAACTTCAGCGCCAACCTCTGAGCGTACAGAAATGCCCAATTATCTGAAGAGAAAGAGAAGAACACGGAAAACATCAACCTGATACTTCAAAACGTTCAACCCCACTGGATCTCCTAGTGTAAGCTGGACTTGTCAATATGTTCATTCCCAAGACAGGCTATGTCAGGGAACCTAAACATCACTCAATCCCTGCAACTGGAATGAGAAAAATAGAATCGATAGTACTGTTCCGTACACGTAACTACAACAGTGGAAGATTACTGGTTAAAGCTTGTGCCTACCTGTTGTACAGTCATGGAAACGAGCAGCAGCCCAGAGTTTGGGGAGCCCACAAGGGCAGTAATTCGCCGAACAACGGCAGCACTCATGCTACTGAATCCGGTTAGCTATCATTTTCTTTGACGTATCCAACCATAGAATTCGAACTACGGGGTCTGGGTTAGTCTGCTGAGAACCATCGTCCTTCTACGCCCAGGTTAGTATTTGTTCATCACACCATTTGATTCAAACGGTTGTGACAGTACTGGTTCGGCCCTAAAGTATGAAAGACTGAAATCACTTTATTGAAGCCACAAAATATGTTTTCTAATAGCATCGCCGCTTGCGAGCTGGTACTACTCAAAACGTGTGAATGAATGAAGATGTGTGCACAAACTTAGAAACGGTTTGGGTCCTGCAGTCCGAATAGCTACGTTGCGTAACAGCAAAATGGCGATGCTATTAAGATGACTATATGAGTTGAGCCCTGAACAGAAGACCGCCTGTTAACGTGGATTGCCCCCGACGTAGGACTCTATATCCTGCTACTTAATTGTAGGACATGTGCAGCGGCAGTTCATAAAGGTCTGGCGGATATCGCAGAACATCAAGAAAAAAACCGACTGGAAATAACGCTTGGTGGCAAATAGGCGAACATCTAATTTTTCTTGAACCTACAAGTTGTGCACGGTGAACACACATAAACTACCCCTGAAGTATCCCTCCATTAAAGCTAATAGTGTTCACGTGGAGTACACATGACCATAATGACAAAAATGGCATCGGCGCGAGAGTCGAATTCAACTTGGCGGATTTTGAAGGGGATAAGGAAACGACTTGATAATCACAAAGCGTCCACGTAAAGCGCTATTACCATCACAGAAGGACTCGAAAACTCTCAAACTGCTTCTGCTACACGAAATTTGTTGCGTGACACTGCTGCCACTAATATACCATCCATTGTGGCAACATAGCAATACCTCGTAGCACTACAGAGATTCACCGGACAGCACGTCCGGCAATGTGTTCGTTTTGTTTTCCGTCTTATTATTCTCGTAAACTTTATAAGCTTTAGATATTAGTTGGCTAGCATAGGAAGTGCAATTAATCTTACCGGAATACCTCGAGGCGGGGATACTATACAAGCATTATAATTCCAGCCCCTCCAGAAACCGGTGGAACTTAAATGACACATTATCAACTGAGTGACCAGTTTATTTCTCAAATCTGGCAATCTGCGAACGTTAAAAATGTCTGGATTATGTATCATCACGGAAAATATCAGTAACATTGGAAAACAGCACATCAACGGTTGTTGTCGCAGAGACACAGAAATAGCAAGGTAAGCAGGCCCCTTTTTAAGGATAGAAGAAGAAAAAACGAATCACAATACACAGGAACACTGAGACAACGCTCGAAAGTCAAACACCGAGATATCGAAGACTGTAAACAAATAAGCATGCTGCACACGAGAGTAAGGCAGCATTTGCAAAACAACTTCCTTGCAAACTGTACCTTCCCGCTCCATTAACCGCACTTATTTCGAAGACAACTCAACCGAACAACGACGTTCACGCCACCAAGTCCGATTAGCCGTTACTTTCTTCACTGTCCCCAGTATCCGATTCTTCAAATCCTGAAGGTCGATGTGTGCCCGATTTGTCATGGTTCAATTACGAGTAAATGTCACGAATCCTCCATGCCAAACCAGCGGTCACACACCATTAAACTAACTCCGTCTGCATGTGGCATTATAGAAAGACATTCGACAAGGGTGATTATAACTAGTGTTGTCAGTTTATGGTCCATCTAAGCGTATCCACCTTGAAACTTTGGGAACAAGGACCAAATTTACCCAGCATTGGCCCCCCTACTTTATCGCAGCTTACCTGTTGGTGCCCATTGGCGTGTGATTTGCCGCTGGCACCGATGGTCGAATAATTGACGACGTCTCATGTCCTCCGCTCTAGGAGTTCATGTTTAAAAACCAGAGTAACGCCGATCTCACAGCTGCGCTATATACACACCCAGCGGAGTTGAGAAACTTCTTTGTTGCTAGTAGAGACCAGTCTAGACAGAAACATGAGCCTCTGTTTCACTCACTCACTTTTGTCGTTGCCTATCTGGCTTCCAAGGTGCACCAATCGATGAGCACCCTTTATAACTTCGGTAATGGATATTACACCTATATGAAAAATTGCAGCCTTCGAGATGTGCTGCATTAAGGAGCTGCAGGACAAAAGTATGTGGCAAAAGGCGAAGTATTACCAAACGTCACTTACAGTGTTTGGAAATGGTAAAACAGCGACAGCTCATCGGTGGCGTAATCACTCGGTCCTCTGTCAGACAGAAGGTCTCCACAGGCGTTCTGCATTGTTTTGTTTGAGAAAATCGACTAGAAATGACGAGACGCCGAACATATGGAACGGTTCCCGTATAGTGAAATCCGGACATGTATGTGAACAGGGCAACGATAACAGTTTCACACAGATTACCGGTAAACCCTTGCACTTAAGTGGTTCTGAAAGTGTTCATTACTCCACCAAGTCGAAGGCACTTTTTCAGTTTGGAGAAAAAGCACTGGTGGCCGGCAGTGAATAATAGGTTGTTTCAAGATTCAACGAGAGGTGAAACTTGGAACAAGATACACTACCGTCCAGTATGGAAAATTCCCCAACAATTGCTCCCCTTTGCTACGGAGATTCTGCAAAGCATAACAGAAGTCAGGGTTTTAGTCATGGTTTCGGTCATGATAATCAACCTGACTTTTACAAGAGATCCGGATTCCTTCTTAAATAAGCAGACTGCCGATCGACTCCATTTCGGAAAGATGTTCTAAATCGTACACCTTGACTAAAACAACTGTGAGGTATTGACTAATACTCTAGGACCTCTTTTGAAAGCTGCTGGCCTTAGGCAGTCAATATACGGTCGTGTACCCAGGTTTACAAGGGCGACGAAAAAACTACGGATTAAGAAGTAGCACTACACACACGTGGCCGTAACACAATATACGCCAGACACTAGCTGAAGTAGCTCTCGGAATCTCAGCGGTCGAACTTTGAATTTATGTTTTTGTTGCACTGACGGGTGGAGGCCTAAGGTCGATGGTGGGATTCAACGGGACGAGACTCTTCGAATTTCCTCAAGCGAAGGTAACCTCACTGCATCACCACTTTCAGTTAGTAAAGCTTGTTGACTGGCAATCGGACTAAGTATGAAGTTTTTATGAACAACCCATCCTGTGATATGAACTGTCATAGTGTGGTGGATTGCCAGGTCGGGGGTGCGAGTTTTCGAACGCTCGGCCGAATACCTCAACGTGGGGGGGAGGTACGTTCGAAAACCTGCCGCGATCGGATCAAGGACAACGTGCGCGACCGGATGAGTCATCGCTCGACTAGATCGGACCAACGGGCGAGGCAGGGCAGGCGAAATACGACAGACGGCCAGATCGGAGGCGTGGTTTTTCCAACATTCAGAGGAACATCTCGACACGATGTTGGAATACGGTCAAGGCCAACACTGGGTGGATGGCGGACAGCACGAGCAGCCGGACGAGCCATCGCGCAACGGAATCGGACAAACGGACGAGGAATGGCAAGCGAAAAACCCTCCGATAGAAGGCACCGGTCACGCACGTAAACCGGTTAGAAGTGCGCACGACGTGTGAACGGAAACCGGGGGGTGCTGCGGGTTGGAATTGCGACTTATAAACGAGAGAGCGCGCGTTGCATGTGACTAGCGGTTTGGACAATAAAGATTGTGCTTTATTGGACGCCTTCTCGCTACAATAGGACCTAGTAACTCTGAAGGTTATCAAATATTTAGTACGATAGACTGTGTCACGTCACAGTATTTGCTGTCTGTCATTCCTGGGTTCCGGGTTCAGCAGAATTTGGGATATGCTGAGTTCGATATACTAAGCTTATCTTTTATCCTACACCGGTATAGAGAACTAACCTCTCGAATGTCAACCGGTGTGTTTGTCATCCAATTAAATTAGGAAAGAACTGACCACATGAAGCACATCGTTAGCATACCGACACGTGATTTAATAAAACGAGCGATCCTAAATCGAGCCACTCCATGAGAAACCAACAGCTATACGGCCCATTAGGGACAGACTCAATCCTAGGAGAGCATCAATTGGATGTGCATGATGCTGCGAAGTACCGCTGGTTAAAAAAGTTTGTGCTGAGAGCGGAATTGCAACAGCCGCTCATCATCATTCAACCAGTATGTTAGTTTAATCCTACCCCACTGACGAGACTTGGCGACACCCAATAGTCCAGTAAGGTCGCCCATATCTCCAACCAGAACGACTATAACAGAATAGCGGATCAAACAGAAGAGATCACCAAGATCCCAGTGGAATTCGTCCTCCAGAGCAATATCGTCATGACCAACTGGGACATCAGCGGACACAGTGAGGAGAATCGGGAGGTTGGCTTTCAAAGCCAATTTCAGAAGAGCCTATTGCTGGCATTGGCTAGTGCTGAGAGCAACACCTATTACAGCCTGATCTGGAGAAGTCAGAGACGTACAACATATATCGAATAGAGATCACGAATGCCTACAGTCAGATAAGTTGACCTATTCTGGACCCCAGACTTTGAAATGTAAAAAGCCTCAAATTGTAGAGTCTCACTTGAGAGCGACAATCGCCAACGGATTCACCAACTGAGCGGTATGTACGCTGAAAGTGCTTATATTAATTTGCACTCTAGAACCAAGGCAAAATGGCTGTAGCGGGTAAGGGTTCGCATAAGTAAATGTATGCAAGTCACCCTAAACGATCCGAATGAACAACTCGGACCAATCCAGAAATCCAGGTGCTGCCAACAGCAAACACGAAACGTTGATAAGGGTGATCTTACACCAAATAAGACACAGCGTTTCAGCGCGCGACAACACACATTTGCTAAACGGGTTAAACGATATTAATGTTCGCGTTTTTCTCTACCGTCATTAACATCTCACCGATAACGAGGTTATAATATTCAGGGAGGTGAAACAGCCAACAGTTTCCAGCAACCTGCTTACAATAGCAGAGTGACAAAGTCAACCTACTCTCGTACCGATACCTAGGTTCGTAGGATACAAGGCCTACCATACAAACTAACCACCTTATACTTAGTATATACCATGGCATTCAACCTTCGCAACCATAGGATAGGAAAGAATATCGCCAAGCCAGAGAAGAGGGGGAGGAAACTGAATGTGCATCATGAAGTTTGCAACTAGTAACAACAGGAGGTATGTAACGAGCTGTAACTCACCTTGAACACGGTGGTCTCGGATCATCCAGTACAAAACACCACCCATACCTATTTTGTCTGTCGTAATTGCACCGTCAAGTTCTGGGAATAAATTTGGTCCTTTCAATTGACGCACACGACATTTAGCAAACGGAAAGTCTCGTACGGAGCCACCCAAAGAATTGCGGCGCTGCAGAATATTGCTAGTCCAGCTAACCAAATCCGTTTTGGCCATAAGTTTCAAGTCACCGGATACCGCGGACATCATACTGTAATGAAAATATTTGTCAGCTAGTGTGCTACAACATTGAGGGGGCATAAATCGGTGTATTAAAATATATGCAAAAAAGGTCACAAAGTAAATAATGGCAAAGTTCCACAGTGCTTAATGTAACGTCGGCCCTAAAAACCTCATCAGTAAATAACAACCTCCACTAGAGTTGGTCAGTTCCTACTCTATCCTGCCATTTTGAGTTCAAAGTTGGGTCGATAGCGATACATCAGTGGCTGATGTGGATGGGTAATTACCACACAACCCTGGGAAACAGATCTCGTTTAGAAATAAAAAGAACTGTCATCACCTTGCGGACAAACACTCAACACACAGAAAAGTTACATCATCCATATCTTCAGTAGCGGACGATTTCCACTTTCGAAGCGTCAAAAGCAGGCACACAACTTAATTGCGTGTACTCACAAATTGTACTGTACAGTTGTCAGAGGCAATAAGACTTTCGAATAGAGATGACGTTTTCAGTTTGCATGACTTCCACTACACACTGATCAGCTGGTTTGAAAATCAGCTTAACAAAAATGTCCATGCTCCTTTTGGATTTCAGTACACCTGCATAACTCAGCGGCAGCGCCTGGAGAAGATCAAACACTCAGTCGTCATCGTATCAACCGGCAACATGAATGTTCAACTTGGTTGATTTTTCCAAGATAAGAAGGGACTGGGTGGTACGTGTGGTGCCCGGGAACAACGTTCTGATAGCGGTGGAGTACTGTCAAGCGCATCGCACATATTCCATGGTTTAAATACCGTATGCAAACAAAAAGCATTGTACCTCTTGGTCAAGGACACAAACCAACTGGTCACGAGCGGCTTTATTCTGTTGTGCACGTTAAAACAATTGCCTGGACATCGATCAGGCTGTTGAGTGTGCACACTACGTTCTATCACTTGCTCCGGGGTTATGCACATGCAAACTTATCGTAGTAAACTGGCATTCAAGCGAAGCTTATATAAGGAACGCTTACCAAGAGGCACTGGCGAGGTTCAGCTGACAGAACTTGGCTGTTGTGTCTACGCAACCTAAATGCAGTTATTAATGTGGCTAGCGTGTAAAAAAGAGCAGGCTGTGCAATGATCTTGTCGATGGTAGAACACAGGTATGGTTAGGGAACAGTATTGTATCGTAGCATGGAAGACAAGTGCACACTGGAAATTGTAAGCCACAGCACGCAAGCATGACGGCACGGTGAGACGGTAGACTGTACAATGTCCAAAGGCAAAAGCGCAAGCTCGCATGCACATTCGAAAAGGTGGCTTGACAAATCTAATCAAACAAGCACAAGAATGTGGGAGCACTGGCGTGCCATGAACGGTGAATCATACACACGGGACAGAGCACTAAAGAACACTGCCAAGTCGACAAAAACCTCATGAACAAACTTCGCCCGTTCCGCCCGGATCTGAATATGACGACGACTATTGGAGAATGTAAACAGACTGATCAGAGGCTACCGTAAAAACAATGACCACCAGGCGATTAGAAAGACAGTTGCGGCGAGCGATTTTGGCAGATCACAAAATGTTGCCTTCCTTAATTCCTGGTTGTGTTGGCCGTCAAGGCCGCGCGAACAAGACAATATGGTATCCGAACGACTAGTTGCTTAGTTTCAAACGACCCCACAGAGCTTGAGTTGGTGAAGAACAACAAGGCTCTTGGACCATTTCTCTTATCTTTCCAAAAATTGTGCAGAAAGGTTGTCCGAAGTGACGAACCTCATTCAGACAGTTCGAGAGGCTGAATAGTTACCTCGCGATTGGAGATTAACAGCGGTAATTCCGCCTTCAAAAAGTGGACCGCCAGTTCGTAATAAAATCACATGTGTGAATTTAGTAACCGTTGCGTGCAAGATATTCACGCACCCTATTTTACGTTAGCTTAACAAACACGCGCGAAGGACAGAAATGATACCCATCCGATCGAAAGTACGTTTCAATTACTAATCTGTGGTGGGTCCTCAAAAGCGTCACCACTCTCTCTGGCAGTCAACGGTTGTGGTCTACGAAGAATTAAAGATTGCCTTCGGTTCGGTTGCTCGTGACGTTCACTGTAGCTAACTTCTTCGCAAGGTAGTTGTTGGGAAAAGCACTTTTTCCCAAAAAACTCGCTATATTTCCCAAGGGAAATAGATGCTTCGATTTTGAGAACTCGAATGCTCGCCATCATTCTGGAAGATTCGAGTTCGCGCGCTTGCTTCTGATTGGCCCGTTCAGTGTCCTAGGACCAAGGCCACCGAAAACCTATAAATACGGCCGTTTTGAGCCACTGTTTTGCCTTCGGGCTGAGCAGCAAATAAAGCTCGTTTGAAGGCCGTCTTTTTCCTTTCTTGTTGGGGGGTTTCTAAGTTGCGAGAGTTGGGTCCGAGTACTTGCGTTCCGATTATTCGTATCGTTTGCGATATCGTTGCGTTTCATTCGTGATCGTGATACTGCTCGCGGTCTTCCTGTCCGTTCTTGCCTTCCTCTCTCAGGGGGTCGTAACAGTTGGCGACGGTGTCATTTCTGATCAATGGCGTTGGACGTTGATGACGTTAAGCTGCTGTTGCAGCAACAGATGAAGCTTATGGAGATGCTTGCCCAACGGTTGTCCAATACAAGTATGGGCCAACCCGCACAATCTGGTGGTGCGCAATCTGTGGACAGTTTGGCCATGGGTATCTCCGAATTCGTCTACGACCCGCATGCGAACGTGACATTCGATTCTTGGTTCCGTCGGTACGATGACCTGTTTCGTATCGAATTTGCCAACCAGGACGATTCGTGGAAGGTCCGGCTTCTTCTCCGCAAACTTGGCCCTGCGGAGCACGAACGGTACGCCAATTTCATTTTGCCCAAGAGCCCATGCGATATCAATTTCAATGAGACGGTCAGTATTCTGTCGCAGATATTCGGTGACCAGTCATCTCTATTCAACTTGCGGTACCACTGCCTCAAGCTGACCAAACGGGACTCGGATGATCTTGTCACCTATGCTGGCATCGTAAATCGCGAATGCGAGAAGTTCAAGCTATCCTCCCTCACGGAGGATCAATTCAAATGCCTCATCTTTGTCTGCGGCCTCCAGTCCCCCAATGATGCTGACCTCCGTACACGCCTGCTCAATCGGATCCAACAAGACGAGTCAGTTACCCTTCAGGATCTCACCACTGAAGGTCATCGACTGCTGAACCTGAAACACGACTCTGCCTTGGTCCAGAATCCTGCTCAGTCCACAACCTCTGTCAACACAGTTTCATATCCAAGGCAAAAGCAACAACTTTCCCACACGAGCCGCCCAAGGAACCCTCCCTCCAAGAAGTCGCCGCCCTCTCCATGCTGGCACTGCGGCGCATGGCACTACACGCGTTACTGCCCCTTCAAGCAACACCGCTGTCAGCGTTGCAAAAAGGTGGGCCACAAAGACGGGTATTGTCAATCACGTACTCCGGGCAGTCAACGCACAACTAAGAAGCGGCCACGCCCACCTCACTCCAAACCAAGTACGAGGTCCAACAGCTTACTTACCTCTTTCAAAGTCGATGTCGTTTCACGCAGGAAGTTTGTGTCCGTACTGATCAACGGACACCCAGCTCGTCTGCAGCTCGACACTGCATCCGATATTACAATCATTTCCAATCGCCTGTGGAAAGCAATTGGCCGCCCGCCAGTCCAGCTGACATCCCTTTCCGCCACCAGTGCCTGTGGTGGTACAGTGCAATTAACTGGGCAATTGCATTGTCGTGTCAGTTTCAAGAACAAGACCATTGATGGAGTTTGTTACCTCTCCGATGCAAATCTCAATCTACTTGGTCTCGACTGGCTTGAACAACTCGGCCTGACAGAATTATCAATCACACATATTTGCAATCGATTGCAGTCCTCTACAGCGAAGCCACCGTACCACCCACAATCGAACGGTCAAGCCGAGCGCTTCGCCGACACATTCAAGAGAGCTCGTATGAAATCCCGCGGGGAGGGACCGACCAAAGAAGTGCTGCAAAGGTCCTTGCTCACTTACAGAACCACCCCGAATCCGGCGATTCCCAGTGGACTTTCACCCGCCGAAGCTCTCATGGGCCGCAAGCTGAGGACCACATTCGACGCCATGCTGCCAGTAGAAAAACCTCCCGAAGATAAGAAGCTGCTACCCCGACGTAGATTTGCCGTCGGTGATCTAGTTTACGCAAGAGATTATCGGCCAGGTCACTCCCACTGGATAGCAGCGACGGTCAAGCATCAGAGCGGCTCGGTCCTCTACGACGTCAACGTCGGAGGCGACATATGGGTGCGCCACGCTAACCAACTTCGCCCACGCTATTCCGCAAACGCTGGGCGAGCAGAGAACCAAATGCCACTGGACTTACTTCTCGACACTTTCGAGATCAAGCGCCCAACACAGCAAGTTCCCGCGACCGTTACCCCAGCGACCTCAACGCCGAGACCGAACAGGGAGCTGATTGCCTTGCAACCAAGACGATGGACGGACCGAAAACGCAAGCCCACTTTTCCAATGCAGCTCGACCCACGAAAACGGCGGTACCAATAAGTCTCAACAGGGGAGGTGTTGGGAAAAGCACTTTTTCCCAAAAAACTCGCTATATTTCCCAAGGGAAATAGATGCTTCGATTTTGAGAACTCGAATGGCCGCCATCATTCTGGAAGATTCGAGTTCGCGCGCTTGCTTCTGATTGGCCCGTTCAGTGACCTAGGACCAAGGCCACCGAAAACCTATAAATACAGCCGTTTTGAGCCACTGTTTTGCCTTCGGGCTGAGCAGCAAATAAAGCTCGTTTGAAGGCCGTCTTTTTCCTTTCTTGTTGGGGGTTTCTAAGTTGCGAGAGTTGGGTCCGAGTACTTGCGTTCCGATTATTCGTATCGTTTGCGATATCGTTGCGTTTCATTCGTGATCGTGATACTGCTCGCGGTCTTCCTGTCCGTTCTTGCCTTCCTCTCTCAGGGGGTCGTAACAGTAGTATCAAGCAAGCAAGTGAATTTGTTAATGCCGTTCTACGCTCACACTGTCTCTGCCTTGGAAACTCATCACTTCTAATGGTGTTAGCCGCCGGTGCCCGGTCTCCCCCTTCGAATTCAACTTTTTCATGGACGACAATCTCGAGGTTGCGCCTAAAGAATCAAACGCACTTGGAATGTGTGGATGGTACTGTCTTACTTAGCCTCCTCGCCGAAGGCAGCAGGCTGGTCGGAATGGTGTGAGTCTCACACATTCAAAGATCAGCCTCAAGACTGGAGAGTCTCATCATATCATCATCATAGACAGCAATATCGTTTTGTCTTATATACACGAACTTTAAGCTTCAGAGAAATACACCTGTCGCCAGAGATGCCTCAAGTTAGCGAATACCGCCCTAGCCTTAGAGATACGCGCTTCTATTTCATTTCCTACACCTCCACCTCAGCTGATGCAGCTTCCCAGGTATACAAACCGGTCAACAACCTCTATGACTATATTATCCAACATCAAATCTACGTGGTCACAGCAATCCTGCAGAAGCACTTTGCTTAGGTCTTCATTCATCATTATTTTCGACTTTGAGCCACATATGTGGGTACATTGGGCTCGGGGTGCAGATGGTTCTGACAATGGGTAGAGTAATAAACAGGAACGAGCGTATGGTAAGGAAAATGAAGAGAAAGGAAAAACATTCAAATTTTGTGAAATAAAAGAGTCGAAAAGTTTGCGGACAATGGCTCATCATTGACTGTGACAAAATATTATGTCAGAGTATTTCCAACCAACGGTGCGAATGGTGGCGAACTCCCTAACCCGACAGGCGGCACCTATCAACCCAGTTTCGCGAGACGGTGTGATGCTAGCTAAAAGTAGCCTGTATTAGGCGTACAACTGTAACAGCCGACGGTCACTAACAAGACCAGCCAAAACGTGTCACCTAAACGACAGACTGTGTCGCCAAGATGACGGCGTTCACACTCGTGGTACCATACCACGAATAGTAAATTCGCGTTAGATTGACAGCGACTGGTTGGAGAAACCAAATGAACTGTTACAAGGCCACAGTATCAAATCAACGCCCGGCCTGCACACCTAACCAATAAAAGCATTAACGAGTTGTGTTTTGACTTTCGCGAACAGGGACTGAGAGCATCAATAATGTTTGGCTTGAACGCTTCGGCTGTCAGATTCCTGAGAAATGTAACAGGCGCAGTGCGTTCGTGTATATTTTGCCCTTAAACCTCACTAAGGAGGTCGAGTTCGGGAACCTCGACGAAGTGCGGATGCACGGATGATCAATTTGTCCGAGAGAAGTATGCAACTGAACGTATGAAAACCCACAGTGACAAATAGCAAAGTAATCTTGTGTTAAGCAGTTACTTAGGGATAGCCAAACTCGTTAAAAAACGGAAGAAAACTCACTTGATTACTTGAGTGCGGATAACCCGACAGACCATCTAAATACAAAGGAAAAAAGGCCCTGTTCGATTGAGTTCACAATCGAATTTTTTCTTAAATTTAACTCAAAATAAACGACCAAACACTGTACTGGAAGATTTAATAGAGAAGAACAAAAGGTGACCAGTGGTGAGTAGAAGGTTACCGTTGGTTAACAAGCGCACGCTGACGCGGCATGAATCCAGAGATAGCGGAGGAGCAATAAAACATCGGTGCCCTAATTAATCCGGAGATTAATGTGATTTTAAGTCGAGTTCAGGTATAACCTAATGCGCGGGGGAAAGCACACTTCAGAATCCTTTGCCACTATAACGTATGGGTTTTACATTCAATAATTTAACGGGGTAGTAAATGCGTAAACAGGCCGGAAAATAGAAGTTCCAAATATGCACAATAGCACTGAAGCCAAAGAGTGCCGAGTTACGAAAGATTCCGTTGAATAACATTTGAAATCTAGTGAGCAATGGAATCATTGTTATCGTTAGGCACAGGAACTAAAGGTTTTGTTGCCCCATTAAGACCATCTCTGCCTGATGAGTAACCTGTCTTAGATTGTCGGTTTGAAGATGAGCAGCAAGAACCACCATACACACCACTTTGAGAACCCGCCGTCGTAGCAAGTAAAAACAAGCAATCGAAGGTGGACTGTGTCTATCCGAGTTATCATAGTGTAACAAGTTGACATACAGTGTCACAAACACATCGATGCGAGAGCTGGAAACTAATCTACTTCACTCCTCCGGATCAACGGATATTGACCGAGAGGCGTAAATCTTCGAATGTCTGATCCCATTTTGCTGGTGAATTGATGATGTTCGCGTTTGGTTAATTCTCCCGTAAAAATACACCGAATATGCAGCATAGTATGTCGTCAAGATAACAACCTCGATTCAGAAGATATTTAGAATCTTTTTTAGCAACTGATGCTCGTTGGAACCCAAAAACACTAGGATGGCTGTAAGTGCACCCGAAATACAGCAAAATAGCAGCAAAGTACATTAGTCAGAAACTCCTTACGATCGCTTGTTGAATTGTGCAACGCGAACCTAACGTGGCTTGTACGTCTAAAGGAGTGCCCTATGAGTTACCTGTAGCCTGTGTGTTGCAAAGGTCAGACGTCTACACTGAAGCTAAAAGACGATGGAGTTCTGCAAGATGTTACTCCTCTTCCATTTTCTGTATCACCTCATACTTCTAACCTGCCTTCCATACGAAACATACTTTCAAGAAGACACATGTGGAAGATGCCGTCCTGAGGCACACCAAACTAATTACACTTACATTGGAACCTATAGACTGGGCTACCAAATATCTTCCACTGGTCGCCATCGCGATACCTACTTTTTATTCCAGATAGATGTACAGATGGACTGTTTTCATTACTTAACTACGGTCCACTCACTCGTCTTCTTGTAGTTCCAACTGCTCTTCAAATATTCTTACCCCTGAATTGAGGTGGTCTGAAAACACTCATATTCAGCGAGGCAACACATCCGGTGTTTCTAACGTTAAGCAATTAAAATCACTGTCTAGTACTCAGGAGTTGGTTGAGAAGTCAGTGGATGTTTGCATCCTCTTACAATAGCTACACTGGTAACCCGGTGTTTTGCATACTATTCGGTAAAGGAATGGACATTGCCGCCAAAGTCCATGAACGATCACTTGGAAAGTAACGGTGTTCAACATCCACCCCTGAGGTAACTCATGAAAACATCTGGACATGTATGTGATAAATCCGAATATAAAGTTGGTTCTCATAATTATCATCCAAATTCGAACTGCAACTGCCAAGGGAACATACTCGCCAGACAGGGTACCTTCGAGAGGTGAGCTGACAAACGTCATGTTTTAGTTAAGAAACTCAAGCAGTGAGCGGCCTAAACCGGGATGTGACAACAAACGAACTGCCAGATAATAACTGTCTGCTGTTCCATCTTAAGACGTGCAACGCAAAAATAACATGTCGCGCATGGCCCAAAGAGTACCTTCGGTATGGGATTAACTCGAAGATAAAGTTGGTTCTCATACTTATCATCCGACAAAACTACACCTGTTCTTCAATACGTCAAATTCAACCAAAGAACGTTTGTTTGACTCATCGTACAGACGTGCAACAACGTGCAGAGCATCCCTCATTCATCAAACCGATTACGATTCGCGACTGGCCGTTGATGCATCCCTCAGAGACAGAGAAACTGTCTGCTTAAGTTATGAGAACAATCATGGAACCGACCAAATTCGAACATCCTACGCATGAGAAAAATAAGACAGTTTGATGTGACATCGATTGAGTCTGGGGCTCTTGTATACTCGGATGACACAGGAATGACCACTGTTTGAGCGCTGTCCTACCATCAATTGCAACTCGGGTATCCGGTCGCATGGAACAATGTTTAACCACAATTTATTAACCCAACTCCATCTGAACTGTAAATTAGATCCCAAAGGTTTCCCTCACTCACCTCAAGCCAAAGTTTAACTTTTCAAATTAAGCGGCATCATTAATAACCAACGGTGGATCTGTTGCTGGGAATTTCGCATCACCGAATATTAAACACTTCATGGTAACAGGTCACCAAGTTTACCGACCTAGCTCTTTCAAACTGATGTTTCGCAATCAGAACCTGGAGCTACTGGCTTTTAGAGATGTGTTGATCAGAATAAACTAACCGACGCTGTGTGCACAAAAGTGGTTGAATCAACCCAACGGGTTGCCGTAGCGTTTATGACACAATAGGGAAGACAGGTGACCGTTTCGATAGCACTCCCGTTTACCTCACGTCCTGCTGTATCGGGAATGTGCAGCGATTAGCAACTTCCTAAATGGTACAATCAACGTTTGAGGGTTTCGGCGAACTGATATCAAACCATGGGATGTTTTGTGATAGACAATTGCACTTGAGATAAAAGCAAGTTGTCTGCTGCTGCCAGGGACCAGGTTTATGCTGCTAGTGTTCCCCATGTATGTGTAGAGTGGCCATATAAGTATCACTTACGAGCGATAAAACCACGGGGCAAGGTGTCCGTTTAAGAAAAACAAACATGTACTCTATATGAGCTTGCTTGAAAATCATTCCATGGGATATTACAAATTTCAACAAAGAAATCACTTACCGTATGGATCGCTACTAACGGGTAGCTGCAAACAATGGAGTGTCTAAAAAAACACAAGAAGAAAGCTTCAACAGCAGGCATTAATCTAGTAGTCAGAATAAACAACACAATGCTCAGAAATATGCGTGCATATAAGCATACAGCATATACCTCGAAGAAACACACGTAGGACCCAGAGCTTAAGCCGCAAACCATGCTGGCAGTAACCAACTATTTGATCAGAGAATTAGGGAATTCAATAAAGAAAGGCATATAGATAAAATGATCAATAATCGCTAATGACTACCACAAGCAGCAGTGCTAAGGATTTCACTAAACCACCGTTTGGTTGAGTTGGTTGTCGTAGGTTAACAGTTGAAATCCGCAGCTTGTATTAAACAAGTGGTCAAGTTCCTATAACCCACTGTCACCAAGAGAGTAATTTAAATCGCCACTGACTTTATTAAACAACTGCTCATATGGAAATGTTCAACCGCTAGACGGCAGTGACTGCCGATGTTATTCACAATACTGGGACCTACCAAAAGAGAACGTCGTTTATTTAATAAACAGCTTGCTGTGAGTCAACTGATGCTGAATACAGCGGACAAATAATGACCTATGGGTGATTACTGATAAGTAGTCGGGGATGTGGTTAGTTTCAAGTCGCATATCACGCATATTTGGTCGCAGCCCTTACATTCAAGTAGACTTTCCAGCCAACCCCGTGAAGTCCTGATCGCGCGGTTATCGACTTGAGTTAACAGGACAGTTACTGTCTTTTCTCGAGATGATCGGGCAGCCTGATCGTTGCTCACAAACCAGAGTGGTTGAGCATTCACGTATGATAATTCGGTCTTGCCTCATGTGAGGTCAGTGGTTAACATAGTTGCCCCATAAAAGCGTGGCCAGAGCTCAAATCCCGTCCGTGGCAAGGATATGCACTACTGACGAGCTCTAATGAGAATGAAACTCGAGTCTAGTGCTTCTTTTCGGAAGAGACTGGCTGGAAGGTCTATCTCAATGTAAAAGCTGCGATCAACTATGAGCAATGCTCAGTTTGAAACTAATGGATGAGCTGTATTTAGAGTTGCGGAGAGTAAGTGATTTTACATAAACAACGAAGTTTTTACGAAGTAAGTATAGAGTAGGACTTCTAAACTTTATTGGGGAAGGTATTTGGGGAAGGTGAGAATTTAAATGATTTCAAAAAGTCCGAACGATGTAGGGATCCCGGGGTATCATTAGAACTTAAGAGTGAAGCACGTAGTCTTGTGTGTAATAGGCTGAAACAAACTCAAATGTACGGCCCTTCAAAAAGTGTACTGGTCGTCATGAACGCCAAAAATATCAATGGACTACTTTTCGTTGTAATAGCGTTAGCATAACCACCATTTAAGTACAAAGATACACAAAAATAGACACAATGGGAAGCTGCCCGTTGGGTATCGGATGAAATCGATACACCTCAGCAGATGTCTTGTTTAGGGTACCGTAGGTTTCCAACCGTAAATTCAACAGATTGCAACAATGCGACGAAGGGAAGGGAATAATAAACTGTATGCCTGAACAAACTGTTCAATTTTCAAAGGGGAAGACGGTACATGCGCCAGCAGTTTTCTTTTCAAGCAAATAGGAAGGTTCCTGAAGTGGTATTATTACGGTTGTGAGAATATCCAGAAAGTAGAATTAGATAAATGAGTCTGGAAATTCGGTATCCAAACTGTCTTAACAAGCTGTCTGATCTGACGAATTCACCGCAATCTGAATTTGAGAAGCGCCAATCAACCTCAGTCTGAAACCGAGTTTTTAGTAGAACTTTGGTTGTGGACCCTAATCGTTGTCTTCTCTCGTGCCCAATGTATTGGCAGTGTCGCAGGTCACATGCGAATAGGAATGTCTGTAACACGATTACAGGTTCTACGAAATATATAGGTCAACACAGCAACACCAACAAGTTCCATTTTCCATGACCCAATCTACAGTTTCTATCTCATCATCATCATCATAGACAGCAAAACATCAGTGGTTCACACTAATGCTTAACTGCCACACAACCATGAAGANAAACTTGCATCACATGTTGACCGTAGAGGAGCGCGTATTTGGAACGATAGTTCGCCGAACACTGAGACTATATTTCTGCCTGACCGAAAAACTCCCATTTGTCTCCAGACACCATATAAACTCACCCGATCTAAAACTCGAAGGCTTATGCAAGCAGGTCAGCAAGTAGCTCCCGTACATACATTGGAGACAGGCCATCGATTTCTGTGGTCTTGCCAAAACACAGCCTCAGGATTCTAACACAGTACTATACACACAAATTCCATCGACTGTTTCACTGTGAGCGTAACATGTGCGTTTGCTGGTAAACAATATCTCTCAAAGCAGTGGCCTAGTAAATGTGACAACTAACGCAAGCGCACACGGAGGGAATGCGGCTCACTTGGACTCCCGTCAACAGCCGTCGGCGCTGTCAGGATAGTCATAGCTAGGTCACCTAGAAGACTACGCTACAAACTTTGTGTATCTTATTGCGATACGTGCCTTCACAGAATGTAGTCCTGACGCAGTCACAGACGAGTCTATCACCAACTAACCAAGCTTCTGTACACCGTGTGGCACAAGGACAGTGCAGTATTGGCTGGAGACCTGAACGTACAAATAGACAGGCTAGGTGCTGATGAGCCTGACAATAATGAACGTTTGTTGTAGGTCTAGGCCGACAACAGTCTATTTACGGTCAGTAGTGGTTTTCGGCGTTCTAAACATCAATGCACCGCCTGGCGTCCTCTACCTGCAGGACAAACATGGATATATTGACTATACAGCCGTTAATTGTCGGTAGCGTGTCTGTCGCCTCAACTGGTATATACAACAATATATTAGTGGTTCTCACTGTCGCCTAACTGCCATGTAACCATGAAGTAAAAACTGAACCTTGCACAGGAAGAGAAGGGAGAGAAAGAGAGCGGAAGGGAATTAATCATTAAAAATAGACATATCTATATTCAAACACTCAGTATTCAAGGTGCCAACATCATGCAAAGAAACAACTGACATGTAGGTTAAAGTAAGGTGTCATCAACAAGACACCGTCCTCACAGCTTCTACTGCCCCGCGCCATTAAATGCACTTGCTTCATAAACAACTCGGCCAAACAACCACAACATTCCCACCACTGAGTCCGGTTAGCCGCCATCTCACCTAACTTCTCAAGCCACCGACCCTGTGAGTCCATAGGACCCCGGCCTTGGAGACAGATCCGACCTACAATGGTCAACCCATTGGTGAACGATTTCATTTCTCTGCGCCACGCCATCATTATCTGTCAATCTCACACCTTACGCCAGTCGGCCGCATCGTCAGCCAAGATTGTTCGATGTGACAGATGAGTAGTTGACATCCTTGGTACACGGCCTGGATATGACTATAAGTCAAGCTGCAGTACGTGCGTGAACCCTGGTCATACGCTGGTGTTACTCAGCTTGCTGTGCATTTCACTGAGAAACCACCACATCAACAAAAGCAAATTGACGTATCTGAGCTAGTAAAAATACAAGCGCCTTTATCATAGCGCACTTGACCCTAGTCTAGGAGCTCATTCATCGGACGATAGTGAAGCACACTGAGCACATACTATGCATTACTATAGTGCTGCCCTGGGTGATACTTTTGTTCGTTCAGCTGCCAACCGTTGGGTTTCTCTGCGATTACTGGAGATTCTTGACACTCCTCGGAATATTCTATCTGATAGCAGGTATGATTCAGTTCAAAAGATTGTGAAAGCATTTGAGATATTGACGACGATTAGTGGAGACAGCGGGTCAGTGAGGTGGAGCTAGCTGCCACCACCACCGGGAGCCGAAAGCCTTCCATCTCATTCGAGATAACAAGAAGTCTGGAGTGAGAGAGACAACCTGAGAAGCTAATATGTGGGAATCCGGATGTGAAGTAGGTCATGAGGTAACAGAATTCGGCGACGAACATAATCTGCTATTTCTAAGTTGATAGTGATCCCCAGCATATTACCACGTAATAATAACAATTTACTGCCAGTTAACTGAGCAGCAGGAACGTTAAAACATTCTACAATATTTCAACGGCAAAGAAAACAACAATGCAGGCGATTATACACCTTTGAAGGTTGACCCATCAGTATGTGCTGTACCGCGGTGTCCAGTCTTCCTGTTGGTGTTTTGGCTCGCCTCATCAGAGGACTTAATGTGGCGGCCTTTCCAGAATAAACCGGAAACGGTCTTATTTCTTGTTTTGACGTGTACACTGTAGACCGAGGACTCAAAGTTCGCGCCTGGTCTGTTCTGACTGTTGGTGGAGAACGGGCTCTGTTGGAGACATATGCTTGTCGATGATAGTCACTCCCGTATTGTGGTGGTAACTGCTCACTTGTGTCGTTTTGAAGAGAAGCGTAAACAGGAGAAAGAGTCTTGTTTGATTCCGTAACATGTTCAATGCAGGGTGTGTGAAACAATAGAAACTGGTCACGTGGTTCTACTTTGTGGTGTCGTAATTCGTGAAGACTGACAGACTTGTATTGACCAGACGTTAAGAAAGTATGCGGTTCCCTGCTGTAGCTTGTCGATGAAAACGAAGGCATGTAAGGTTCCGTCAGGTTACGATTGCTGTATGCGGAACATGTGGGCGACACAATACGTTGGTGAGATGGGGACATCGCTGGTTGCGGATTTTCATATAAAGTATGTGACCCGTCGCTAGCGCCATTTTTTACCAGATGTGAAACAGCGTTCGTATCTAGAGGAGAAAATATAGACGAGCACCGGATTCAGATGAAATTCAGAAAAATTTTAAAAGTGCAATGGTGTAAAGTTGATGGAAGTGAAAGTAAGAATGAGAGCAACCACGACGTACAAGGATGACGAAGTTTACTGGCAAAAAGACAGTAACAATCAAATCCATTCCGGACTAACAACAAGAAGAAAGTGGAAATTGGAGGAAGCTGTGATCATAATGAATGAAAATGGAATATTCTCATCAAGGATGATTCGAGGAATAGAACGTCCCATCAACTTCAAACGCCAGAGACGGTTAGGCTTGCTCAGCAAAGTTTTGATAACTGTTACGAAGCAGAGTATTGGGTTGACACGTTTTAACCTACAATCACAGTTGACCACGGCTTGCGCATTCACATAGGCTTTTCGGACGACTACCTGCTTACATTACCTACTACAATCCAATAAGGACACCTATACGTAGAACGCTACAATCTTGACAAAATCAGACGAAGTGATTAAGTAGATTGAATACGCCCAGTTTGGTCACGTACTGAATGTTTTTGACAAGAAAGAAGAGAAAAATGTTTTCAAATTATGAAACACCCTTGTTGAATTTACTACAACACCACACGAAAAAGCGATGTCGACCACAATGGGGAAAACCAACCAAGATCCAACAAGTGATAACAAAACGCAGAAGTAAACTGTGATTTTCTTGGTAATGGAACAACACCTAATTCGAATTACTTTGAATATCAGATGACAGTCCGGACTAGTCCAGTTGCAGAATGTAGTTTAAATGAGCGCAGTATACTTGAGTTCATAATTTATTTCTTACGCGTTTCAGTACTGGAAAGAGTTGCTCAAGTGTACAAGCATTGTCGAACAATGGTGCAAATTCGAACTGCAACTGCCAAGAGAACATACTCGCCAGACAGGGTACCTTCGAGAGGTGAGCTGACAAACGTCATGTTTTAGTTAAGAAACTCAAGCAGTGAGCGGCCTAAACCGGGATGTGACAACAAACGAACTGCCAGATAATAACTGTCTGCTGTTCCATCTTAAGACGTGCAACGCAAAAATAACATGTCGCGCATGGCCCAAAGAGTACCTTCGGTATGGGATTAACTCGAAGATAAAGTTGGTTCTCATACTTATCATCCGACAAAACTACACCTGTTCTTCAATACGTCAAATTCAACCAAAGAACGTTTGTTTGACTCATCGTACAGACGTGCAACAACGTGCAGAGCATCCCTCATTCATCAAACCGATTACGATTCGCGACTGGCCGTTGATGCATCCCTCAGAGACAGAGAAACTGTCTGCTTAAGTTATGAGAACAATCATGGAACCGACCAAATTCGAACATCCTACGCATGAGAAAAATAAGACAGTTTGATGTGACATCGATTGAGTCTGGGGCTCTTGTATACTCGGATGACACAGGAATGACCACTGTTTGAGCGCTGTCCTACCATCAATTGCAACTCGGGTATCCGGTCGCATGGTTGTTACAAATTGGTGTTAAATAATTGGGTTGAGGTAGACTTATGTAAATTAGAATGTAGTACTGACGAAGTTACACAAGAGTAACGCTCGAATATAATGCCTCAAGTTAGAAGAGGATGGTTGGGGAGTCTAAAGAAATATGAAGGCCCCGATCAACCTGTGCTGCTTATAAGAATTTAAGATATCGCTGAGCGTCCAGTGATTATTGTGACAAAAAATGTTAATCGTGAGTTCAGCGGATGAATTTACCAGGGGAGTTACATCTAGTCTCGAAACGGTGGGGTAACCTCAGCATTACGGATAGACCTGAGTGGCTGAAAGTTCGTACAATGTAGTCGTGCCAGTGGCGCAGTGGTCAACACGTCGTGACAAGGATATGCACTGGTGAAGAGCACTGGGAGTGAAATCCAAGTCTAGTACTTCGTTTAGAAGTGGACTGGCTGAAAATTCTACGGGACTACGAAGGCTGTGACCAGTTGTGAATGACATTCAGTCGGCATTTGCTGAAGTGCTCCTTTATTTCAACGAACCCATATTCTAAACCCTGTGGGTCAAGAAGAGGAGGTTGATCCATTGTGTAATAGTGATCGGTTTGTTGCAGTCTTACACGATAGAGCCTCAATGCCAAATTCTGTGTAGATAAGGTAGTCATCTAGCTTGACTAATAACATTTTATACCACAGCACCGGCTGGGGCCCACATTGTGAATCCTCATAGAATATGGTTAGAATAATGGATGAAACAATTCGGTTAAATGTGATGCGAGGTCATTTGGATTCCTATAACTACGAGTAAATAACAAACAAGAGTCACGATATCCAGCTTTCGGTCGGAACGATAATGTACATTGCTGATGGGTTTTATCACAATTGACACCTCAATCTGTTGTGCTTCTTGTTTTCGAAGTACATCGGCCCGACGTCTAAGCGGAATATGAACGGGCGTCAAGTGTGTAAATGCCATTAAACCTACACATTATTGGGAAAAGGTAACGGTTAACTACTCATGGAAATGCGTCAAATGGGAGGTCTCGTTTGGGGTGCGCATCACAGAAATACTGTCTAATGAACATTCTGTGCCATTGTGGTAGCATTTAGTGAAGAAGGCCATTTGTGACGAAAAGGACAAACCACGCACATACTAAATGGGAACGGATAGGCGATCTGGTATTTGATAAGCATGTGTTGGGCACCTCTAACATTCTACCACAGTTTCCGCAGTTAGATAAGCCACCCAGTCGGTCTTTTTCGCAAAGAAGCATTCGACTTAGTTTATTCAGGAGAAACTAGATCGGGGTTTGAAGCATCATCGTGACATAGGTATGTGGTACTGACGGGTTCTAGCATGGGAAAAACTGAACAGTTTTAATAGCTGTGAAATCAGAAGACCGGTTTTGCAAGATGGTAATACCATTTTGTATGTTCTCGTCAGTTTCCAACACATAACACATCACATTCATCTCACTGTGATAGGATAGGAATTTAATAAACTTAAGACATCTTCGAGGTATTCAAGTCTAACACCATGGACAGAAAAATCACAGCCAAACCATACTTGTGGCACACTGACACAGCAACAGGTAACAGGTATAAATACGCAGTCAGAGTGCGAGCAATCCACAAAAAGGCAAAGCAGCGACGAATGGAAACCTGCTGCAGGTTGAATAGACTCAAGGAGATAATAGCGTGAAGATTTCGTTCTTCTAGCTGATACAGAAAACCTCAGTCGTTTGACAAAACAGCTCAATACGAAAAAGTTTTACCCGAATACAAACGCACCAAAAATCTTGCTGTATGTGATAAAAATTGTCCTCACTTGCACAACCTGTTTCTGAACTCAAATGTGAGTTTGACTGGTCACACATTGCACCAGAAGCATCTTTTTGGACATAGGACGACAATTCGACAATTCTTCTCTACAGAGGAAAGACAGTCAAAGGAGTAAGAAGGGCAGATCAAGTGGAAAGCCGAACGAGTAAACATCACTGATAAGAAGAATGATGACTAGTAGGTGGTGGTTATTATTCCCCGCTGACATAGAAGGGACATCGGCAGTCAAGGGATTTAGATGACAGCCCGAACGTTCGCTCATTTGCGATCTGATAAATGAACGGTGAGTCACGCAGAATGTTTATCATGTGCCTGGTTTATAGCTTGACTATAACAGAAATCCAATTTTACTAGAGAAGAATTGTGTTTTCTCGAAACATTACCGAACAAATGTGTATTTCAAGAACACCATAGAACTAATGGGCGGTTTCAACGTGCACATGAACAATTTATATGGCTGATGAATAAGGTCTAAATTTTATCCATTGTGAAAAGGTTGAGAGCCATACAAATACCTCAATGAAGAGGCGCATGGAAGCGGTTATTACAAAATTTACTTACAGTAAAACAACAGGTAAAAAAATGACCGGAACTTCACTCGTTTCGAAGTGGGAACACAAAAGTAGACTTAGATACGTCCTCTTTCCTCCTCTTAAGAAGTTACACGATAAACACTGAGGGGTATAAACAGTACGAAATAAACCAGATTTCCATTTAACCATCTGCTTGTTCGATCTCATCGTTGTCGAGAGAAAAAATTGTGACTATGCAACAGGTCTCTGTTCGGACTACGTCAGCTCTATGCCCATTTGGACAGACAGTCTGCTAGAAGTATTAGTCACGAATAACAGGAAATTCACGATCAAGTCCGTCAGACTTTATGTACATGAAGCTGAACGCAAATCCCTATCTGTACTTAATGCCATTCGGTTAATCAAACAAGAAATGTGGTGATTAGTAAATGTACTATCCGGCACTGGGATACAGTTGCGATTAGGCCGTCGGACAGCTCGGCGGTATTTAGCCCACATATCTCAAACGCTTGTAGAGTTCTTCATTCCCAAAACTTCAATACATATGACAAAATTAATCTGAACAAGTGAGTAACCCCCACAAAATCTCACATTGCGGACTAGATCCTACCGGCAAAAGTGCATCCGGTTCACCGGATTAACGAACCAGGTAGTGAAGACGAACAAGGCTGGATGAGATCAGTTGGAATTGATCGCTTGTGAGGAAGCATGCATTAAAAAACAATCGAATCGGTGTGCCAATGAAACGCGTACTGTGGCCAATACAACCTTCCTTGTTTGGTTCAGAAAAGTAGACACGTATGGTGTGTCGGAAGAACGACTGTAACAGAACGACTGACTGTAAGGTCATCTTTGTGATATTACTGTCCAACACTCTTTGGTGCACAGCAATGGTGTTGTGTGTTGTTCATTATAAGATTCTTGTTCCCTATAGGAATTTATGTTTATATGTGTGTCACTCAGATACATTTCCATGTCCATCATAGCAGCTTCAGACACCGCAAAAAAGCTCAGATGATTGGGTCGAGTAATAGCAACAACAACCCATCGTTTGCCAAACCGTGCCGTCTCACCCAAGTTCACAGCCCACTGACATACGGCATGACGTCAGTCAATGGATTAGAAAAGGAAGCAACAATTTGAGAACAGTAGGTTTCGTCCGCCTCTCAGACTGAAGTGCACATGATTGCACTGGCCAGAAGGTGAAAGCACCAGAGCAGAACCTGGAGATGCCAATCGTGGTCCTTGACGTGGATGTTACAGATTGACTGAGATGGCCGGGAAGCAAGTGAGATCAAGAAAGCTAGGCAGTTAAAGCTGCAAGAAAGCTATCTGACTGGTGGCATCTAATTAATACCTGCAACTCGCTCGCCTATCAGCAACATGCGGATATCCTGAGGAGGAAGATATTCGAGTCTAGAGGCAGGGTTTTCGAGAATAAGTTCTAATTCAGTTGGCTAATCCTTAACGCAAACCTGCAGTACTTTTCTGTTCTAGACACCGTGCGGAAATGAAGCATCGAGCAAATCGCGGATGTAATGATGATGCTGGTGGACGAAGATGAGGGCGATCGCACGGATCCTTTCTTTGCTTTCAGTGGATAGAGCGAGTTGCATTAAAAACTCAGGTTGAATCAAAACACACAGTAATCTCGAAACGAAAATTTAAATCGCTTCCTATGAAACCACCGGGAACGAACTAGTCCTGACAGTAAGATTACCACTTTTTGTGACACTACGATGCATTAGAGTGAAGTGAAATTGATCAATACCCATATCACCATCGACATAGACAACAATATCTCAGTGATTCTCACTGGTGCTGAACTAACATGCAACTATGAAGTGAAAAACAAGCCCCGGCCAACAAGAGAAAGAAGAGGAGAGGACTGGAATGGACTTAACTACTGAAAATAGCCACGTCTATATTCAAACATTCAAAGTCCAAGATACCTACACCGCACAAACAAACAGTCGAGTTATGGGCGAAAGTAAGGCATCATCAGCAAGACACCGTCCTCACAGCTTCTACTGCCCCGCGCCATTAAATGCACTTGCTTCACAAACGACTCGGCCAAACAACCACAACATTCCCACCACTGAGTCCGGTTAGCCGCCATCTCACCTAACGTCTCACGCCACCGACCCTGTGAGTCCATAGGACCCCAGCCTTGGAGACGGATCCGACCTACAATGGTCAACCCATTCTCTGCGCCACGCCATCATTATCTGTCAATCTCACACCTTACGCCAGTCGGCCGCATCGTCAGCAAAGATTGGTCGATGTGACAGATGACTAGCTGGCATCCTTAGTACATGGCCTAACCGTCTAAGTCTGTGTGGACGTAGGGATTGAGCAGGAGAACCCACTTGACAGTCACTACCAAATGCTCGCTTCGCAAACTCTTCGCAGCCTACTCGTTGGTGCTATCTCATACAAGCGATCTAACACAGACATCGTTCGCCAGATACTTGATACGTACTCTGTACTGAGCGGCCAAGCTTCGCGGTTGTAAGTTAATACAGCCCTCAGAGATACCTCTGTGTCATCTGATGTGTCCTAAATTGGCGAATACCGCCTTAACATTAGAGACACGTGCCTCTATTTGACTTCATAAACTCCGTTGATGCTCCATTGATACAACTTCGCAAGTACACAAACCGGTCAACAACCTCCATGACTTCATTACGTAACATCAAATCTGCGTAATCACAGCAATGTTACAGAAGCACTTTGCACTTTGAGGCTGCAAAGAACATTCCAATGTACTTAGCAATGTGCGAAATCGCTTCTAGCATTGTCTGTGCTTTTTGAAAGTTGTCAATTGTAGTGGCGAGTATGTCGGTAGGACGGATCGGAATTTACGACGAAGTGTACCTAAATGGTTACTCAGCAAGACGACGTGACAAACAATAGCAGCTCGGCGGTTAAACCGGAATTCAGCGTCCTCATTTGCTGAACACCTCTTTGATGCTGGTCACTGGGCTGATACACCGACAGATCGACCAATAACCTTCATGACTTCATTATGCAACACTAAATTTACGTAATCACAACAGTCTGGCGGAGGCATTTCGCTCATCGAGGCTGCAATGCCCAATCCAAAGTACTTGGCAGAATGCCAAATAGCGTCTAGAATTACTTGCGCTGCATGAACTCCGTCAAGTTGCGGTCAGCATATTAAGGGTCAACTAGTCTTCAACCAGGTGGGCGCTCCACGCCAGCGTCTTTTGGGAGCCGCAGACAGTCCTCCATTATTTATCCTTTGAGAAAATCGAATGAAAACGGTGAAGGTGGACAGCCTTGACACACGCCAATGGTGGTGCTAAAACTGTCACAGTTCACCATAAATTCTAACCTGAGCTGAAGAGTGGGAATAAGGCGACGACAGTATGTTCACATGATTGGTTGACGCGAAGTTATATTTAAGCGACTCTAAAAGTGTAGTTCGATCAACCGAACCGAACGCAACTTCAAAGTCGAGATAAACGTTACTTGTTGGCTGACGGCATACGTGACGCTACTCCGGAATTCGCTAAAGAGTAAAATTTTAATCAGTACATCCTCGACCATGAGGAAACGCTGCCTGATCTTCGCCAAAGTTTACCTCTCGAGGTGCAGCAAGTCGACGAATTATGGTGGACGCCAGAACCATAGTAATTACTGGGGTGAAGCTAAGTCCCCCCATGATTTTCCAGGAGCACCGGACAACTTTCCGGAATAAGGAAACAACTATCCAGTTACCCCAGCAGAGAAGGATGGACCCCATCGTCTACACAAGTTGAAACAACTGTGTCAAGGCCTCTACTAGCGTCTCCCCACTTACTTTGAAAAGTACCGGCACGAGACCATCTGGGCCAGCAATCCTATTACATTTAAATGTTGAGGTGTAATTGCGAACCTCCTGAATTTATCGATTGGGTTGCTACATTGCAAGTTTGTGGCGGCGACACGACAAAAGCAGGGAGCAAGCTAAGCTGAAATTTAATGTGTTCCACCTAACGCACTAATATTCTGGATTAACTATGGACGAGTGTGCCATCTGTCTCGTTGATAACTTCACTGAGAGACGGTCACCTTCGACGATTGAAACAGATTTCCCTGTTTTGAACTTTATCCATTAACCAAGCCTTACGGTCGGCGAGCAGGCTGCACTTTAGCCTCTAAACTTCCTTTACGAAATGCCATCAGGAGTGTTCTGTCTGGTAGCTAACAACTCCAGGAATTTCTCTGAGACCCAATATTTGTTTAACCCACAAACCATGGTCTCACATGCAACAATACCTACTTCAAAAGTGGTCTATGAGAGTTGCGTCCAGCAGGTATTAGGATCTTGTGAGCGAGAACTGCTAAGGCTTCTTTCAAAGCAGGTTGGGGAACTCATACTTTTGTTGGATGGGAACCGGACAGAGAGTCTTCTGTTTAAACGTCCACGTAACCTCGCGTCCCAAATTATGTCAGATAGGTCATGCATCGAAGTAGTCAATTACGTATACAGGTGCCCACCGATTGAACACTTGGTCATTAGTCGTTTGCCTTTAGTTATTCAAATCTTATAGGCCTGTACCATCGAACCAATCGATATGCCATGCAGTTGGTGGCCTACGAACTCCTCTCCTCCTTACACCAGCGGGGCAATTCAACAAACTTACCGACAACAAAGCCACACTATCAAAAACACACCGTTGTTGTCAGTGCCGTCGTTGCCCCAAAAAGAGCAAAAGTGAGAATAAAGACATATAGGCGAACATATGTTTTCGATAATTCATCTTCAGGCCGGTACAATTATATAAGGGGTTAGTAGAGTTAGATCGAGATATCGATCAGACTTATCACAGAGAAACGAGGTCACTGGCCAGTCAGTTGGCGATGGCTTGATTGGTCGGTTACGTCACGCTTATCCATTGGTTTGACCGCGCCGGTTGGTCATCGATCCGATGGATTTTTGGCCATGGTAGGTGCAGCGTCTGAACAAACCGTTTTTTGATGACATAATATCGGGTCAATCAGCCTGATTCCGATAGCCTCGGCAGTACAAAGTGTTCTAATTCGGACAGCTTTTGATCGGTTGCCTGGCACGCGATATACCACTTTGAAAGCTTCGTCAGTTTTCACCTGGTGCCCACTTTCAACCAGATGAGCGAGAATAGCGCTGTTGACCGGTCGTGATTCCCCGTGTCCCAGCCATCGTG
>QNGE01001492.1:22492-45429 GCA_008508345.1 Paragonimus westermani | reverse complement strand
TCGATTACAACACTCCTGAGGAAGGCCACCCGAGGTGGTTGAAACGTAGAGTATTACAACTTGCTCGTAACGTTGTGTTATTCCCAATCTGTTCATCAATAACATGTTAAACACGACGCCCAAACTATTCAACTTCATTCGTACTAAATTTGCTGCGGATATCTTACAAGTGTACAACCTGAACCTCAATAATTGACATGAAAGTATATGTTCAATGACATTCATCACATCCACCACACGTTGAATGAGACCGCGGGTTGTTGAAATTTTTTCTGGGTTTCATTTGCAGTCTTGAAGATCTGCGAGTGATGCTTTCAATTTCTTGGTTCCTATTCGAATCTAGAGCAGAATCATCATTATCTGAAGTCACACCAGAATTTGGAACGAACTGACCTGTATCCTCAAAGCGTATCTGATCCACGTGTCGATTATGTACAGATAAATCATCAACGTCTAGAATTCGGTATAAGCATTTACCAAGGTTCTTTAGAAGTAAACCAGATGACGGTCTCAAGTCATTACCACGATAAAAGGTAACTTCATAGGATTGAATACACATCAAGTTTGACCTCAAAGACCTTCCTTTTAAAAGTTTGGCGAGACTTTCATGTGTAGTTGAATACCAAGCATTGCGATATTGTAGCAAGAAGTTGTCAACAACTTCTTCAAGGTCTCTGAATGTGGTATACTGCAGACAGACTATAGCACTTTTGAGTGCTTTAACAAAGTTTTTAGCCTGATCATTAAAGCAGGGACGCCGTGCAGGAGTAAACGGATGCCTCCATCCAATACCTTTAAGCCAAGTAGTTAGAAGATTGGCAGTGAAATTGGTACCATTGTCGGTCACTAACACAAGAGGGATATCTTCTCTGCTGAATATACTTCTGAACGCCTACATAGTGAACTCTGCAGTAGGCGTTGTTGTGAATGCCACTTCCAGCCACTTCGAATAGAAATCGATCACTACCAGCGCATAATACTTGCCAAGAAAAGGACCACAGTAATCCGCATGAACCCGTTGCCAGGCCTCAGCTAACATCGGCCATGAAGTCCATTAAACGGTGAATTGTGGAATTTGTGATGGCAAGATGAACAACTTTTAGCCAGAGGACAATTATCAGCATCAATCTCTGGCCACCAGCACGTTAATCTGGCCAGAGACTTCATCTTTTCAATTCCAAGATGTCCAGAATGTAGATCGTCCAGAACAGCTCCACGAAGAATTGGTGGAATAACAATTCTGTCATTCAAGCACAATAATCCATCTGGAATGAATGACAATTCCTTCCGATGCACATAAAATGCAGGAAATTTCCGTCTGACTCGTGGGGTCCATCCATGTCGTAGCGCACTGAGAATGGGTGAAAATCAACGTTGAGTATTGCGAATCAACACTGTTAGGCTAACCGGCAGAGGCTGGATTAGAAGGCAATCATTACTGGAAGTTTGCTCAGATGTATATGGAACACGTGACGAGTAATCCACATGTTGAATTGGTTGGCTGATTTGTGCACTATAGTAGTCATATGCACTGAATGCTATGCTCCATCGTTGGCACATGGCTTCTGAAGAACGTGCCGAGGAAATGTAAGGATTATAGATGATTTCAGCTGGCGAACTGTCTCAGAGGAAGTCCACGGTGCACAATGAAAAAGAGTCTTACTCATTATTACCCCGTATGACCCACCTGGTAACGTAGCGAAAGACGCAGTATTGTTACATTTTAGTAATAAATCCTTGTGTAATTGACCACTTATAGCAGCGGCGAGTAGTACGTCGTCTAGGTGAGTATACTACGGATCACTTCTCCAATGAGGCAGAGGTAAACTTACCACTCGTCTTGTGTACAGATGCCAAAATAAGTGTTCAATTTAACGATGATAAACCAGATGTGGTTCAAGACAACCAGTGAGGATACCAATTTTGTCGCAACTGCCTTTTAAAAACACACCTCTTCAGAGGAAGCCTTCATAGCTGCTATGACTTAATCCCTGTGTTTGTCAGGTTCTGTCACCTGATTCACACTCGGCAATTTACTCATCAGTGCATTCTGGCAAGCGTTCTTTACATACTCTCTGCTCGAATGCCAGTTAAGTATGTTGTAGTTAGAGTGCAAGATTTTTGAAATACTACCAGAACCAAACTAGGCATGCACAGTTGTGCAAAAACGCACGACAGTCCTTAATGTGTTGGCGCTACCGGTAACTGGTAACCACATGATCCATTTGTGCCAATCGCTAAGATACACACGGCGCTCTTCCTGTGGCACAGTGCTTCTTCCTGAGTTGAGACTCGGCGCCCGAAATGTAGAGATCGTTATATGCGCATAGCTGCGGCATTCTTCCACCACCATAAATTGCGTCGTGACCGGACACAGAGCATACACACCAACTGCTTCTCTTCTGAAGGAAGATGACCAATTTGAGCATTAAAATCGCCGGCTAGTGTGATTATGTCGAAGAGTTTATTCTCCTCTAGAATGTCAACCAAAAGGTCGTAGAACACACCTCTGGTAGTATCCAACCAGGCATCAGCTGGGGTGTACGCTGCTTTGATGAATATGCAACGCTTTTCTGATTTGCGCTAATAGGTTTTAACCAGAGTGTCGAGTTTGATAGCACATAAGTGATTGTTCACTGGAAGTGAATTGAGCAAATCATACTGTGGTCTGGAACGCAACGGGATCCCACTCTTGACCACGAGATTCAGCTTCATCGTCGTCAGGGACCTTCAGAAATAAGTGCTTAGATCAACAGTTATCGGCAGGTGAGCTGAAATGAACAAAGGGGCTAGAATAGTAAATTCGCGTCTCCAACGTGCAGCAAACATCAAGTTCCAGACAAACTTGCCAAACAGTTTGCAAATCAACTTGTCCGAGAGTGCGGACAATGAAAGTGTCAATGTTTACCGGTTGCCTTGGCCTTAGAATACAATTATCACTCGATGGAACAAGGAGGGTAGAAAATTTGATAGGCTCAATATAAGGCGAAAGACGTAATGAATGAATATCTTCATTGTCAAGAAAGCAACAACTTCTGACACTTCACAGTCGTTTATACTGCGTTAGGGGGCCGACTTGAGAGACTCCAGTTGACTCAGTCAGACAAGAATAATAGCAAACTGCAACACTCACACTGTCAGTTGCAGTGTTATGGCAATAACTTAACCTGAGAGTGACTCAATTGTTAAATATCTCAGTCGCGGCTGGACTTGAACCAGTGATAGGGAGAGAACGCTCAGGGATAGCATGTGCTCTGCCAGCTGAGCTGTGAAGCAACGTCGAGAACTCGTGAATTTTACAGCTGGGCACAGTTAGTCACTCATCTTACCGAGACATTTGGCATCCACCAAATTATCCACGGGACTTAATTTACAAGCAGAACTTCTCAAGTGGTTCAGATTGGAATCTACCAACACAAGCGCTGAGTGCAGCAATCACTTATGACGTCATGAAATGGTATGGAGGACCCAATGTTTGAACGTGTGCATGTATGACGGGAAACATGCATGAGGTGAATGCAAAGGCACTTCACTTAAAGAACGTTAAAAGGTCAGACGTGAACATGAGTGACAATCCCCGAACACAGGAGGGGTGATGAGTACACAGGAAGAGCGGCACTCTGTATTAAATCTAAGGCGGTACCTTTGAAAATAAACCGTGGAGTTTTTAAGCGCAGTTTCAAACAGGGAAACCCTACATAATAGGCTAACACGAAAGCTTACGTTTGTCATCACAAAAAATTAAGGAAATTCTTCCGGTTCAAATTACACCGAGTAAAACACCAAAGTCAAACCTAATGATTTCGTGCGCAACTATACAATTTACCGCAGTATCACCCACGAATGTGTGACACAGTCAGGTGAACAAGGGCACCTGAATAAGTGGAAATGCGCAGGTAGGAAATATTAGCACATCTGTGTGCTGATCGCGAATTGAACTGTGGCTGCTGTGCTTGGGAAGTGCGCTTGCTGTCTTAAGATCAACCATGATCGAGTTATCAATCATAAACCTTAGCCACCACCATCCGTCTCCACAGAAGACGTCATGACCGTCTTGTTTTCACTCAACAGATCTGGGATAACGACCGGAGTTTGACTCACGGTAAGAACAGGAGCATGCACTATCAAATGCAAAACTCTCCGCTAATACTCATCCCTTGAAATACGTAAACAGGAAAAGTCTACCTGAGTGGGAAAACTGTGAACGAATAGGAAGGGAGTCAAGTGTTCATCAGTCAACATCCTCGACTATTGTGCAGTAATCCAAGTAATAAATATCTCAACAATGGTCATACTTGCCGACCATCAATGTTTTTCACCGCTAATCAGTCAGTCTGGATGCGCAAAGTGCACTTAAGTTTCCCGGCTTACTATGAACAGCCTCAACAGCTTGATACTAAAACGATGTTAATGGTTCCATGGTTTTCAGCTGATGCATCTTAGCAAGGAGGTTAACAGTCATACAACGGAGCGTGTTGACGCTCACAGATGAGCAACACTGGACATTCGCACCACTGTCAGTCTAAGATCTTGTATGTGGTGTGAGAGATGGTTACCTGGAAACGAAAATAACCAACAAGACTAACGGAGTACGGGAACGCACCAAACAGCCATCGTGTAGAACATCCGATATTCACAGGACAGCGGCAGTCTAACTCAACAACGAAGCTTCCGTTAGAAACAAACATTACGGGTTGATAGCTCAGACAATTCTGCTTATCAGAAGAGTGCGAACGATAACGAAGCTGGGGGTGGAACGTTTGTTGATTCGCAAGTGTAAATTCCACAAAAGCGACCAACTATCAGATTGAATAATTGAAAGTCCCCATAGACATCATGTAAAACAATTTTGGTTTCAGCGAACAGAACTGTTTCCAATAAATCCTCATCTTAAGCTGGTACAATTATATATCAAATCAAGTAACAGTGAGGGAAGTTATTGATAAGAAATGTTACGAGGGTAAGGCGATTGGGTAAAACACAAACGCGACTTAGTTGTGGATATGCTCACACGGTTTTAGGAAGTCTGTGGTAATTGCGGCAAGTTAGATGTATCGCTTTTATTTACCAATGTCTCTCTAGTCGAAACAATACAATTTTTATGTGATTTTTTTGAAAGTCGTTGGATTAACGTTGGCCTACTTGCGACTGAACTGAAGGAGTTATTGTTCTGCACTAGCAACATTCAGTTCCAATTCAATGGTAAAATTTATCGCCAGATTTATGGTGTGGCTATGAGTTCACCGTTAGGCCTATTACTAGCAGACATTTTTATGAGCATGCTCGAGAATTACCGGATGGACGAGACTATTGGAACAATCAGTTACTATTGAAGATATGTAGACGATGTTTTTTGCGTAGCGGGCAAAACAAGATCTACAGAAGCTTTTGACCGTTTTCAGCAGAGCGCACAAGACCATCATGTTCACTTTGGAACAAGGAAGTGATGACCACTCGCCATTTTTGGACGTATCACTAACGTGCAGACCATATGGATCGTTACAGCGGAGTGTATATATAAAGAAAACCTGGAGTGGGCAATATCTACACTTCCACAGCTGCGTGCTGATTAGTCTGAAATGGATCCTTGTACGCTGTTCGACAAACAGGGCAAAAAGAATCTGTACGGAAGACGATAGAACTGGAACTAAGCATGACGCAGGATATCCTCTCTGGCAGTACCTATCCTGAGAAATTAATTAACGAAAACATGCAAGAGAGACCCATGCAAGCCCCAATTAACACAGTTGATAAGAAATGTTTGTTTCTAACGGAAGCTTCGTTGTTGAGTTAGACTGCCGCTGTCCTGTGAATATCGGATGTTCTACACGATGGCTGTTTGGTGCGTTCCCGTACTCCGTTAGTCTTGTTGGTTATTTTCGTTTCCAGGTAACCATCTCTCACACCACATACAAGATCTTAGACTGACAGTGGTGCGAATGTCCAGTGTTGCTCATCTGTGAGCGTCAACACGCTCCGTTGTATGACTGTTAACCTCCTTGCTAAGATGCATCAGCTGAAAACCATGGAACCATTAACATCGTTTTAGTATCAAGCTGTTGAGGCTGTTCATAGTAAGCCGGGAAACTTAAGTGCACTTTGCGCATCCAGACTGACTGATTAGCGGTGAAAAACATTGATGGTCGGCAAGTATGACCATTGTTGAGATATTTATTACTTGGATTACTGCACAATAGTCGAGGATGTTGACTGATGAACACTTGACTCCCTTCCTATTCGTTCACAGTTTTCCCACTCAGGTAGACTTTTCCTGTTTACGTATTTCAAGGGATGAGTATTAGCGGAGAGTTTTGCATTTGATAGTGCATGCTCCTGTTCTTACCGTGAGTCAAACTCCGGTCGTTATCCCAGATCTGTTGAGTGAAAACAAGACGGTCATGACGTCTTCTGTGGAGACGGATGGTGGTGGCTAAGGTTTATGATTGATAACTCGATCATGGTTGATCTTAAGACAGCAAGCGCACTTCCCAAGCACAGCAGCCACAGTTCAATTCGCGATCAGCACACAGATGTGCTAATATTTCCTACCTGCGCATTTCCACTTATTCAGGTGCCCTTGTTCACCTGACTGTGTCACACATTCGTGGGTGATACTGCGGTAAATTGTATAGTTGCGCACGAAATCATTAGGTTTGACTTTGGTGTTTTACTCGGTGTAANAAGGTTTATGATTGATAACTCGATCATGGTTGATCTTAAGACAGCAAGCGCACTTCCCAAGCACAGCAGCCACAGTTCAATTCGCGATCAGCACACAGATGTGCTAATATTTCCTACCTGCGCATTTCCACTTATTCAGGTGCCCTTGTTCACCTGACTGTGTCACACATTCGTGGGTGATACTGCGGTAAATTGTATAGTTGCGCACGAAATCATTAGGTTTGACTTTGGTGTTTTACTCGGTGTAATTTGAACCGGAAGAATTTTCTTAATTTTTTGTGATGACAAACGTAAGCTTTCGTGTTAGCCTATTATGTAGGGTTTCCCTGTTTGAAACTGCGCTTAAAAACTCCACGGTTTATTTTCAAAGGTACCGCCTTAGATTTAATACAGAGTGCCGCTCTTCCTGTGTACTCATCACCCCTCCTGTGTTCGGGGATTGTCACTCATGTTCACGTCTGACCTTTTAACGTTCTTTAAGTGAAGTGCCTTTGCATTCACCTCATGCATGTTTCCCGTCATACATGCACACGTTCAAACATTGGGTCCTCCATACCATTTCATGACGTCATAAGTGATTGCTGCACTCAGCGCTTGTGTTGGTAGATTCCAATCTGAACCACTTGAGAAGTTCTGCTTGTAAATTAAGTCCCGTGGATAATTTGGTGGATGCCAAATGTCTCGGTAAGATGAGTGACTAACTGTGCCCAGCTGTAAAATTCACGAGTTCTCGACGTTGCTTCACAGCTCAGCTGGCAGAGCACATGCTATCCCTGAGCGTTCTCTCCCTATCACTGGTTCAAGTCCAGCCGCGACTGAGATATTTAACAATTGAGTCACTCTCAGGTTAAGTTATTGCCATAACACTGCAACTGACAGTGTGAGTGTTGCAGTTTGCTATTATTCTTGTCTGACTGAGTCAACTGGAGTCTCTCAAGTCGGCCCCCTAACGCAGTATAAACGACTGTGAAGTGTCAGAAGTTGTTGCTTTCTTGACAATGAAGATATTCATTCATTACGTCTTTCGCCTTATATTGAGCCTATCAAATTTTCTACCCTCCTTGTTCCATCGAGTGATAATTGTATTCTAAGGCCAAGGCAACCGGTAAACATTGACACTTTCATTGTCCGCACTCTCGGACAAGTTGATTTGCAAACTGTTTGGCAAGTTTGTCTGGAACTTGATGTTTGCTGCACGTTGGAGACGCGAATTTACTATTCTAGCCCCTTTGTTCATTTCAGCTCACCTGCCGATAACTGTTGATCTAAGCACTTATTTCTGAAGGTCCCTGACGACGATGAAGCTGAATCTCGTGGTCAAGAGTGGGATCCCGTTGCGTTCCAGACCACAGTATGATTTGCTCAATTCACTTCCAGTGAACAATCACTTATGTGCTATCAAACTCGACACTCTGGTTAAAACCTATTAGCGCAAATCAGAAAAGCGTTGCATATTCATCAAAGCAGCGTACACCCCAGCTGATGCCTGGTTGGATACTACCAGAGGTGTGTTCTACGACCTTTTGGTTGACATTCTAGAGGAGAATAAACTCTTCGACATAATCACACTAGCCGGCGATTTTAATGCTCAAATTGGTCATCTTCCTTCAGAAGAGAAGCAGTTGGTGTGTATGCTCTGTGTCCGGTCACGACGCAATTTATGGTGGTGGAAGAATGCCGCAGCTATGCGCATATAACGATCTCTACATTTCGGGCGCCGAGTCTCAACTCAGGAAGAAGCACTGTGCCACAGGAAGAGCGCCGTGTGTATCTTAGCGATTGGCACAAATGGATCATGTGGTTACCAGTTACCGGTAGCGCCAACACATTAAGGACTGTCGTGCGTTTTTGCACAACTGTGCATGCCTAGTTTGGTTCTGGTAGTATTTCAAAAATCTTGCACTCTAACTACAACATACTTAACTGGCATTCGAGCAGAGAGTATGTAAAGAACGCTTGCCAGAATGCACTGATGAGTAAATTGCCGAGTGTGAATCAGGTGACAGAACCTGACAAACACAGGGATTAAGTCATAGCAGCTATGAAGGCTTCCTCTGAAGAGGTGTGTTTTTAAAAGGCAGTTGCGACAAAATTGGTATCCTCACTGGTTGTCTTGAACCACATCTGGTTTATCATCGTTAAATTGAACACTTATTTTGGCATCTGTACACAAGACGAGTGGTAAGTTTACCTCTGCCTCATTGGAGAAGTGATCCGTAGTATACTCACCTAGACGACGTACTACTCGCCGCTGCTATAAGTGGTCAATTACACAAGGATTTATTACTAAAATGTAACAATACTGCGTCTTTCGCTACGTTACCAGGTGGGTCATACGGGGTAATAATGAGTAAGACTCTTTTTCATTGTGCACCGTGGACTTCCTCGGAGACAGTTCGCAAGCTGAAATCCTTGGCGTTTCAGGAGGCACACACCCAAATCAATCATTCACAATATGATCAATCTACACACTATTCTCCAATCTTCCATGACATCCTTCGTTAACATGTCTTCAACATTAAAATATGCGACGGAAAAAACAAGTTGTACTCATTAGGAATAAGGCTGACGTAGAAAGCGAACAAATGTGAATTGTATAAAGATACACTGTTGAAACAGCGCAAATCGTTTACTCCATGAATACCTGCGTGAAGGTACAATGCAACCAGACAGACATTTCGGACAAACGAGAAAGATAAACGACGCATATCACGGAGTACGGTTCCATTTTTCCAGTAAGAAAACTGTCGGACATGGCAACGGTGCAGCAGGAGAAAACGGCCGTAGATTACGTACCACAGATGTTACCTAGTGTGATGATCACCTTGAAAACGACACGCCAAGACCGGTGTCGTTCTTGTTTGGACTCAACAGATATTAATAATCTGAACGGATTCCGAACCAACAACTTTTTATGATGTGGGCCGAGGCTTTTATCCAATATATTCAGGCTACAAGCATCCAGACAAACTGATCACCAAGCGATGTTCCGATGGTGCACGTTATGAGACATTACAACCATTAGTTCGTGCCCTTGCGGTCGTAGCAAGTGCAAGGACCGGTAATCCGGAATGTGGGCTGTCCCTCCGCACAAGATATGAACAAGCTACACATCTATTGCACTAGAAACTGGTATTGCCCATAACACAGACATTCTGCGCACTCTCATTGAAACGTAAACCGCCGTGTTCCTGCACGCTTTTAGCACGTTGTACCTCTTACAAGGGTAGTAGTGTGTACTTTGTATACCGATCTCCATCGGAATCGATCCTGTGTGTTAATTGAATTTCTTTCGCTTTCATTCGGTCTGTTTGGAATCTGTCGTCTAAATATAACATCAACATTGTTCAATAGATTTTTGACAATCGTTTCCGGATGTGATCACTGGCATACAGTGTTGATCTTCGACTGGAATGTTGAAATCATTCATATAAAATGTGAGAGCATTACGAAGTCATTCGTTATTTGCCAGATCGCGGTCATTTTTTCGCTTAAAATTTTCGGGTTTTCGCAAAGTACGGTCGCTGTGATTTCCAGTTATCCTAACAGCCGAGTGGTGAATGTAAACTGGTACTATATTGAGGAAAACTAAGTGAACGGAATGGAGATTCATAGACAAATGGAGGAACAGTCAAGTTTGACGTTTAAGGCGCCCCACTGTCTTCGACACTGTGCTGTGCACCAGGGCGTTCTCTACCGGCGATGTGGACAGCTCAGAAGCAAACCGACAGACAACTATAGCACTAAGCGATTTTCATAAAGAGACAAACTATCGAAATCATCCTAGAGACAAGTTTTTAAATGTAGGACGACATCGTGCGCACAGGTGTACTGTACACCCTCGTTAGAAGCAATGATCACCTATCGTGGAACGATCGAATACGATACAGCCAACAGTACGGATTGTTCAAGCTAACGACTGTGGGCAATGAGACAGTTAACCCTGCGAAATAACTGCTGATAAATTCTTGCAGGCTTCAGCAGTTTGGGATGTCTTTGGACTGAAACCATTCTTCTGGGGTTTTACGTAGAATGAACTTTCCACTATATAGTTTCTTTAAATGTTTACTACGGTTAATAGCCGAACGAAGTCACGGTTCGAGTAGTGAAAATGTGACAATCGTGAGCAACGCCACAGCTACCATGGGTGTGTTCAGAAAGGATTCAACATACGGTCAACTGGTCAACTAGTGAAATGCACACAGTATACTGGTTGAGAGTTGACTTCACTGGAAGTCACGTACGAGTAACACAAAAGAACATGAAAAACCATCGAATGGTCTTTCCAGATAAAACAGCAAAAAGATCAAGAATTGTTTAAAATTGATGGAGAGTGCACACGTGACGTCTTGTCCATATTCATCGAGGTAAAGACGAAAATCTTATGATAATTGAGATATTCCAGGGAACATTAGGTCAACTTATTGCTTCAGTCATCCAACAGATGACAACTCAGCACTACTATGCAACGACCTCGTTTAGTGAGAGAATGTCAATTCTCTGGGTGGCATGTGACAAGACAAGGCTTAAAAAATATATCCAGTCACTAAGACCACAGAGCACATCGGTGGACATTCTAGTTTTCTTCATGCAAAAGGTGAGTCAGATTCGAGATAACTGAAACCCTACACAGTAATGAGACGGGTTAAATGCACACTTGAAAGTTCAATATAAGTAAATATAGAGATATGAGAAGCACTAGAAGGAACTCTAACTGCAAATTTATCGTGGGCACAGAGACATTCTGACAACAAAATGAGATTGATTAAGGGATTTTGATTTACATAATTTGGACATCGCTCATACTGGACCAGTTTTTCCATAACCGTAGGCTATTTAGCGGATCGAACAATCCCATACACAAACTCAGCACTACCAACGAGCTCCGACATGCGCAAAACTCGAGTATAGTGATCCTTTTTAAAATGGGCTAACTTAAAGGCCTATGAGAATGCAAAAACTGCGAACCCTTATGAATGATGGTCGTACTGTATCAGCCAAAATCTCCTACCGTTAAACAATGTGTGAAATTATGCCAGGAGAACACCAGAAAATCTCCTGTGGTACACCAAAAGGAGCTCAGGGAAAACTGATACGAATCTGAGAACACTTACCACGGTACCATTTCAAAAGGACATTTTTCATCAACAGCGCAACACTGCGCGAAACTTTGAATTATCCTTTCGGATACCGGTGTGATGTGTCTCACTCTCTGAAAGCTGACGAACCCACTTCGTTTATCGAGACTGGTGAGTAAACCAGCTGAGCAAACGTGGCTGCAAAGACTTAACGAAGAGCTGATGAAATCACCTGATCTGCCATATCTGGAATACTCGAGTTATCTCAGCTCGTATATTTTAATTAGGGCAAAAGCACCAGAAAAATAATCTGTAATTAGAAGAAAGGATGTGGGGTGAAACTGTAAGGTTGATTTGGCGCCCCAGTGTAAGTCAAAACATGTGTATTGATTGAGGAAATACGTCGCGTGGCACCTTCCACGTCCAACAACAGTTTTCATCAATGTTCATACCAAGGACATCACTGCTGTCAATGTTTAGTTGATAAAACATGCGGATTTTATAAAATGTACACTGACAAGCTAATAAATTCTTTCGGTCGATGTATCACGGGCTTCTGACCTGATGCAAATGGCTTAAGTTTAATCCTGTGTAAATGAAATAGAACGATACCCACCTAGTCGCGAAAGACGAAAGGAACAGTTACACAGAGAGGAGTTTGATCACCCGATTTAGTCATAATAATCTGTTGAGAACTATTCCTTGAAGATGGATTTTCCTGCCATGGTAGAAAGCATTCACAACGGTACTGCTTTCAAAAATGTGCAACGGAAGATAAATGTTCTCAAGCAACACAACAGAAAATCAGCAATGTAAATTAGTTGGGTGTGTTCGTTTACATGGCATGCGTAAATGCATATGATTAACCAGACTTTTTGTATGCCAACGATCTGTTCCGACATTTCCGGCATTTCTTCAACGCAGATGACTCAGTCAATTCAACAGGCAGATCAAACGAAAACAGCGTGGTCAACAAAAGGCCGCACTACATTCAAGCGAAGGTAGAATCAGTTTTGACGTAGAACTTTGGAACGCCGCCTAAGAACGAGAAGCTAGTATCGAATGTGCAAATTCGCACGATAGGACAGTCTTAACTAAAAACGAGGATAATTGAACACTTAAGTCCAGAACAGACATGCAAGGATACGCAATCAACAAGGAAAACGGTATAACCTCATAGAAGATCTGATCACGTACTCAGAAGGCCCATTGACTGTTGCATCCAGAGTGCACGCAGTTAAGACAAAACAGGCAGTGGAAAAACAATAACACGACCATGGTTCATGGAGGCTTCGTTGGAAAATGTTAGCAAGAAGCTGGAAGGTATTTAAAAACACTAATCGACGTCGCAAGAAGTACCCAGACAACTCCGACTATCCTCAAGAGATTTGAAATACACAAAACGCCCTTGTAAAAATCTCTAAACAATACGGTGCTAACTAAAAACTGCACTTAGTTTGGGTGTGCGACTAGACAACTGCCTAAATCAATGAATGAACATTACTCGTCATGGCTAACACGCAATACAACCAAATCAACAAACGGCTCAACCATGCAACACCACTCGAAAGGGTGATCAGAGTCTGAGGTGATGGTGCTTCGTACGCAGTCTAATTATACACGAACTGGCTGCTGAGATGCCGAAAAACTGCTCGATGTTATCAAAGACGAAACGGAATTGCGTGGAATACACTGAAGGAATTAAAACATCAGGTAGATAATCACAGTTAAGTAAGAAGGATGTTGAATGGAATGACTGCTACATGGTGTGTTTAACGAACTCATATATACATATAAACACGCATATATGTGTTTGGCAATGGATCTTAGTGTGGATTAGAAGCCTCACAATAAATACCTACTACTCAGTGTTACCGTTCCTCACCTAATCACATACATATATGGTGTAATTTGCCTTATGATAAACTAACGGAAACAGATGAAGCACTAGTGGCTTTACTGAAAATAACTATTACGCGAACCCGAATAAATCTTTTAGTATCGTACAATTGAATTCAAGGAACCGGACAAAATATACTAAACGACAACATCTAACAACGGCTTAGGTGGTTCGTATTATGCTACAGAACTTCGCATTGTGTGTTCGAAAGGAATTCGTTAAATCACTAGATCTACCTTAGCCTCAACCCAGGACGGCTTTATTACCAGTGATGTAAATGACAAAGTATATTCCTCAATCTTGAGGGGATAGCATGAGAAGATGTTCAATCGGTTCCCGACTAACATGACAGGTAATCAAAACGAAATGCTAAGTTGTTCGTCATCCGATCACACATAGCTAGTAACTCCTAGTTTTCAGTGTAAGCATGTAAAGACCTGAAGAAACTACCCCGGAAACTTGTCTGTTTTTCCCATAATGGCGACTTAAAAGAAAATTTTATGTTTAACATTGCTTTATAGGGACCTATATTCACAGAAAGCAAAGACGCTCATTTCAGAATGCTACACACATAAAATCAACCACATCACTGCCTACTGTGAACGAATCTTTGTAAGCTCCATTAAATACAACGTGCAAATTATCCAAAAAGTCAGCCCAATCAAAAAAGTGGTGGGTTCCATCATTACCTGCTCACGGTTTTGTTCCAGCTCACTTATTCTCAAAGACTGAGCTTTCACCTGTTTTTGCAACTGTACCAGACGAGCCTTAAGGCTTTCATCATTTGGACTGATGTTGCCTCCATTTGGTTGGAGGACCAATGGTCCTGTAGAGCACATAGGAAGTGTGCACGTCGCCGAGTCGAATTGCATGTCATGATGGTGATCTTTATCGAGGATGTTTGCCTGCAACCACAAAGATCAAACGAAAAAGAGAAAAATGAGGAAAGTTTGAGTCCGCAGACAAACAGACTGAGAATAACAAGGTCAGGAACAAGTTGCACTACTCTGTGTTTCAACCACCTCAGGTGGCCTTCCTCAGAAGTGTTGTAATGGAAATCACATTTACATACATCTATGTGATTTCGATTACAACATTCCTGAGGAAGGCCACCCGAGGTGGTTGAAACGCAGATTATTATAATTTGCTAACAACGTTGTGTTATTCTCAATCTGTTTATCACTAACATGTTAAACACGACATCCAAACTGTCTGCCTTCATCCGTACTAAGTTTGGTGTGCATAACTTAAAAATGATTAACATCTGAGTCCATAGTTTCAGTGGGGAACTGAGTTAAAGGCTGTTTGTATGCAAGACGTAGATTTCCCCAGTTCGGATAGATCACATTTTTTTAATTAAGTTTCACATCTTTGTAAATTTTCACCTCTAAAGGGGGATATTTTAATCTTCCCACGACCGTACAATCAGGAATGATTAGTTTGGACCGCTGAGACTGAAGGCACTAGGTTTATGTCCAAAAACATGCGGCCCTATTTATAGATGCCGCGCTGTGATCTCAAACCATAATCAAGAATGCATATGCCCACATGTCATCTGCTATACGTCTGTATAACGGCCCATTGTGACGAGATATATGCGACAATCCGGCTGCGTCCAAAAATTGACTGTTAGTCAACTTAATATTTCACCAATACAAATGTCAGGGTTGAGCCCCAAGTCCGGACGAGTAGATATGCCCTATCAAAAAGTCAAACCTCACTTAGACAGAAAGGTGGATTGGTCTAATTACCACCGTCCGGCTGCAGACAGACTATGGTATACCTGATATCTGTTAATAACGAGCCGGACACGTAAACAATTAATAATATAGGAGTCTTTCATTCAATTTGACGGACTAGCCATTCGTAACCGTATGACAAGCTACAAGAAGCAAAGCAGGGAACATGAACAAAAGAAATATGTATGGAGAAACAGAAGTGTGTTAGTTAGCCCGAGAGGACCACAAAATTTCATGAACACGTGAGGTGGCTAGATGTCATACAACTCTAAATGACCTATTCAGTGCACACTACGAGTGCTAAAGTTACAGATTGTTCGGGTCAACAGAATCTTAGCTATAATGACCAGTATCTATTCTTGCACATTTATATTCGGAATCAGGAGGCATTCAAGGTCAAAATATGCAACAAACTGTTGGATACCCTCACATATTAACAGTTGAAAGGCCAGGCTAGGGTCAGTAGTTGGGGTGTATTACTGATCAAAATGTAAAGTACTGAAAGTTAACGGAAGAACAAACGCAGGAGGTCCAGATGACTACCGAAAGAAAACTTTCAGTGGAATGTTCGGGATCCCAAAACGTATGGATGGCCTTTACCAGTTTACACCGCCAGTGGTATTGACACTTTTACGGTAACAAGCCGGGTTTATGGGATCACTGTTCGTGAAGTTAGATTGTTCTGTAGAGAAACCAGGCTCATTTGCACAGGCGATTTCCGTAGTTTCGACCATCAGCGTCTCCAAGGCATAAACAACGTGTTGTTGGAACTTCGTATCACCAGCACTGAAGATTACCAACGTATTTTCGAAGAGCGTAGACTCTGTCCACTGACGAACATAATAACTCTGCCTCGCAGACTTCGTCGTATTGAGTACACTTTACAAACATCGATCTATTGCAGACCACGCCGTGCCTTGTTCGTAGGTGGTTGGTTAAGCTGAAAAGGGGTTTCAGGTGTGGAGGTCTACTGTATTTCAGAAACAAGGATCCGGGACATTGGATAATGCACTTGGCTGACATCATCCGCTCTGTCTGCTGGACAACAGTTGCACATATCGGGGGGTTTACACGGACTCAGCCACCGGTGAGGTTGAAGTAGGTTCAATCTTCGGCGAAACGTCTACAGCCATACTGGTTGAAGCCCGGATGGCAACAAACTCCGTGTCTTTCGCCTGGCAGGTTCTGTAAAGCCCAGTTGCGGACGGAAAACCTTTATTAACTGTTTCTGCGTACTGTCTGCTCGGCTGAAGTAAGAGTGGGTCAATGATACCATTTACCCGAATCCGTCTGCTCTCCTTAAGTGGAAACAACTCATTCTGACCGGAGGTGTGAACACTAAGATTAGCCGACCCGGTAAGGCTGAGTCTCGCAAGGTAGTGCTGATGGGATGAGAGTATGATGCGGATAACACTGGACAGCTGTGCCCGCCTTGCGCACAGCATGAATATCAAAGTATTCTATAACGCAAGTCCAACAGATGAAGCTATGGAGAGCATAATAACTACTGGATCCGGACCTCACAGTTCACCTTTGAAGCAGGTAACATAGCATGCGGTATTGTGATAAGTGAGTTAAACAAATACAAGATTTTAGAGTAGTCTTTAGGACAGTTAAATGTCAGACGGAATGTTCATGATGGTAGTTCAGATGACAAGTTTAGAAGCAATGTCGGTTAGAAGCTGAGGCGTAGGCTGATTGCCAAGAATGAGCCTTGGCTAATGGAGAAAGTTAAGAAAATGGAAAATGCTTGTTTTAGGGAACACTGTAGACAGTTCAGGCTAATCCTTGCTAATCTCCGAAGGCGACCATCTGTTAGCAAAGCCATTAGAAGAACAGACCTCGAGCCCATCCACACTAGATTCAGACGGTTGCACCTTTGGGTGGAGCAATTTGGTGACTTATATAATTGCCTGCATGCCCCTACTGGATTGCCCACGCAAATTTCCAATGTAGTGTCATGGTCAGCAGATTTAAAACCACGCAAAACTGACGTCCACTACAGTACTCCAACTCTAAAGCATTATAGGGTAGCTGGCCCTGATAGCTTCATGCTCTCACTTTTCAAAACTAAAGAGGCACCAGTAGAAGCCTTGAGTAGGTTGCTTCGTGTTGTGTGTCAGATACTCTTACAAAAACATAAGGAAACTAGATTGACTGTAATCATTAGCATGGTTGTGGCGTCCGTCATACTAAGCTGACTCATTGTAGTAAAGGAGGCATACCTTAGGGAAGAACAGGTAAGTTTTCGTCCTGAAAGAGGGTGTGCTGATCAAACTGGTACCCTACGTCAAACCATGCAGTAGCGTCGGCTAACAATTATGCATCGAATCAGTCAACTAACGTACACTTTTAGAATTGCTTAAATGCATGGGAGAACCCGAAAAATATGTGGACACATTGGCGACATCTTATTCCCGTTAGGATCTACAGAGAACCGTGTGACAGTTCCAGCCGCACCAAGGCTGTCAACTTTAACCATATTCGTTTGATGTTTTCATAGACAAATTAGTGCAGGATTGGCCGCAGCAACCTCAGAATTCCGGTGTAGACCTTTTACCTGGTGTTAAATTGAATGACCTTTCAAACACTGTCAAAATGTTTATAAAATCCAAGCAACATGGACAATGCTGGGTGGTATTTTATACTCTGGCACGAGTACATGAGAATGTATTGTGTAGCCCAAAGTACAAGATGATTCTAGAAGACTATTGCTGTCAATTGGGCTTGATAGTGGATAATATACTATGGAGTCTGTTAATATGTCGTACTAACCAGGAGTTTCAACGACAGCGGTGGAGGTGTAAGGAACGAAGTAGACGGTATTTTCTTATCTAGGGCCTTTCTAGTGACAGAAGAATCTGTTTGAGGTTCAAGGGCTGCGTATATAAAGCAAGTGAGGGTTGTTTCACGGCAGAAGACGTAAATCATCTCCAGATATTTAGCCACCCATACCTCCGTTCGATAGCTCGCATCAGGTGATAACGAGTGATCAACGAAGAGTCTAGGAAGAGGATGTTTAATAGTGAGCGCCGAAAGAGCTCTCTCAATCTTTAAATGTGTGCAGACTAAGATGACTAGGTTGTGCACTGTGGATGGCAGGTGGTCGTCTGTCACGCCAATCACTCTGCCGATGATCCGGCCAACTGCACATGACACGAGTTGAACACATAACTTTGCGTAGAGAAATTAAAGCGTTTACCAAACGGTTGACCATTATGGATTGGGTTGGTTTCCAGGCTGAGGCCTTCATGACCTGCAGAGTCACTGGCTTGAAGTTTCAGATGGGATAACAGCTGATTACGGTCAGTGGTGTGAATTTTGTTGTTTGGTCAAGTAGCCAGTGAAGTTAGTGAACTTCCTGGGGCGGGATGATGAAATCCGTGAAGGTACAGCTTTGCAGATGACGCCCTACGTTTGCATATACCTCGATAATTTTCTTCTGTGGCGAATGTGCCCTGACGTTGGGTTTTTAATATTGACATAATTGGTTTTAGAAGTTAGGTGCATCTCCTTCTTTTTTCCTCTTGAGTACGACTTGTTTTTTCTTTATGGTTGTATGGCAGTTGTCCATCGACGTGAACTACTGACACGTTGCCATTATAAAAAATAACAGTGACTTTTTCTTGTTCGTTGCATAGATACAGAATACCTAGTACAACTACAATCAGCTAAATTTTTACATTTTATAGCAACAGACGTATATCATTATTCGACCGTCTGGATAACGAGTAGGCCAGATGATACCAGACGACCCAGAATTATACGGGAACAGTTGAAGCAATCGGAGAGTGAACCGGCAACCAAGCAATTGATGGTCAACATCATAAGCATTGTTAATAGGCTGCAGAGATGAGAGTTCATTCTTATATCCCAAAACGGCGGTATTCAGACAGTCCAAAGCGTGTCGCTGACCATTTTCTGCGGGATATATTTATACCGTCAGCGTCAGCATCACTTTTAGCTTTGTGTCGTACCTCAGGCAGTACCACGGCTCGGGTTGCCGTCGGTCCTGACGATGATCTGCAAAGTACCAAGTCAGCAAGTAGACAAACAGACTGAGGAGAAAAACGGAGAAAGGAACAGCATAGATTTCATAAAAAGGGCGATTAGGAACCTTGCGGACACAGATGCGCCGCCGGCTGCGACACATTGCCACATCACAGTGTAACCAATCAGCAGCGTGGGTGATCGCAAACTCTCAAACCGTGCAGACGAAACCTACCCACTTAGCTCAACAGAACGCTCAAAGTGTTCAAACCTACTGACGGTTTCTTCAAACTGTCAGCGGCCACAGCAATAAGCGTGGTGGAAGACGGTCCGTCAACATACTGAATGCGTGATCAAACTAGTATAAACTGTACACTTTCAGTGTGTAGATAATCGGCCCGCAAAGCGCACATTTCCAAAACGCACACCGACGGACCATCGCAGTCAGCCTACTTAATGCAGGCTATGATTAACTACCGATAGTATAGGTGTATCTCCCGCGTCAATGGGCCAGCTCTACACTATAAAGAGAAGAGGTGAGCGTGTACACCTCATTTTGAACCTTGTCCTTAATTAACAAACGACCGTCTTTGTAAAGTCGTGGGTGACGAAGGTTGATATGTGCACTGTACACTTTTGTTATTCTTGTAGACACTCCGTTAGCGTTACTACAGGCTAACGGGAACATAATACTAGGTACCCAGCCATTTTATGAGAAAAACTGTCTCCCCCTTCTCTTCGACTTAGTTTGACGGATAAGCATTACAGTCTTCGAGCAAAATCTTTGTAAGTTTGTTTTCCAGTTGACAGAAGTCTTTCTCATCTTCGGAATCAATTCTGTTAAGCTGAAGTTATCTACTCCTGGTGTACATGCAGTTCCCTTGTGAAACAGCACTCTCCGCAAGATAATTCCACAGTTGTTGAGACTTCTGCTCATTGCTTGTTTGGGTCACTTCACTGTTGTGCACGAACTATGCATTTTTACCTAATCGATTATCAGATGCAAAGGTGTCTACTTCCCACACTAAACCAAAAAGTCATTGTGTTGACCAGGCAGTCAGACTAACTGATAAGAGGTAACTGCAGAAGAAAACAACTGCGACATGTCAGAAGTTTAGATGTATCTTCCGTATGAGTGCAATAGGCCTCCGATCCGTAGAGTAAAAGTGGATGCACATTCGCATGATTTTTAATTTGACGTCTTTATGAGGCTGTACGTGACGAAGATGAAGGCTTAGAATCCGAAGAGATTTCGCTCATATGAAAAACTGTGTAAAGTCATTCTAAAGGGACCAGATTAGGTTATCTGAAATTTTGTTCACAATACTCGTTCTAGTTAGCAAGTTATCCTGACTGGTGAATAAGGCGCTCCATTAGCACATAACATCGACCAACATGAAAAAAAGGGAAAGGGCAGTATCATTCTTGAACAGGAAGACTCGATTCACGGGGCAGTTCTCAGGAGTTTTAAACAAATTTTTGGCATAGGTCTGCCTCAGATTTTGGCGGTGGTAGTCCCACCCTGGACAAAGTCGATTTGATCAACGTTCGTATTACACCTTAACTGCAATAATACAATCATTCATTTCGTCACTGCACACATCAGCGGAACCTGTCTCCTAGCGATAATTCTCCACGATTATCGCGAATTTGACTGGCCTAAGTGGCTGATATTTTACGCTAAGTTTGTCCGTCAGATTATATTGAACGTTTTTTGCAGTTCCTTCAAAAAAATGTCAACCAACCGTATTACTTTTTAAGGCGCTGGAGTTGAGCAAATGTGAGAACTTGCACCGGCAAAATTTTTCCTGCACTTAATAGATAAGTAGCCGCGCTCAAAAACAGCTTGTACGCTTTGAAAGATTAGAAAACGCTGAGTACTGTGGAGAAACAAGAAGGACTGTCCAACCTACAAGTCAAACACTTTCACTGAAAAAAACTTAGCCATATATCTTCATTCAACACAGTAATGGAAAATCTGAAGAACGGTTTACGTCCTGTTTGACAACTCTGGGATTACTAAATAGGGCCTCCAGGATAAACAGACGTTGTGCGGTCTAAAAATGACGTAAATGTTGGCGTTGTTTGATCGAGTTGCCTATGAATTAAGTGCGTTTAAGGACACGAGGTTGCGAAAGTCATAAGAGCGCTGTCTCGCTGAATACGCCTTACATTTTATTTTTTCTCCCTCTCCAGGGTTTGTCCTTTGTTTTGTGGTTATGAGAACCACTGACGTATTGCTGTTCGTGGTGATGATGAGTCTAATCAATCCTGAATTCTCAGTATATGTTGATTATCACTCGATGTGAACAACACAATCAACTTCCTCAAAAATACGTCAACAAAACTATCTGACAAAGTTATGATAAAAACAGTGCTGCAGAAAACTTTTTAGAGTCTTTGAGATGGTCCTACACATGAACGATGGTCAATTTTGAGGTCTGAAACAGATATCGACTATATGCGTACAAGCTTTCACGTTATCTATGTCTTTCAAACGAGATAAAGAGATATGGAGTAGTCCGGCAAATAAGGAAACGATGCCTAGTTTGGAGAGCAAACGGAATCGGACCTTTAAACGTGTAACTCGAATATTAAAAACACTAATCATTTCAACCAAAGTTTAGGATCAACTTAATATCCTCAGAAAGTCTCAGTCCAAAACGACGCGTCCAGTAACATACTTCGCAGCGTTTACCACGATTGAGCACATAGAGTACGCAACTCAACGCGCTAAACAGCTCCTCGGATTTTATTTTCCTAGCAATAAGAAAAAGCAGACGTACTAGCTTTTCATTTGCCAAGGTGCACTATGTTGCTGAATGCAATCCATTCAGGACGGTCAATTTGGCAGTTACAACCGACCAGAGTGTGAGTAGATTACTTCACGTACACACGTACCAGCTATAGGCCATCTGGGAACTTTTTGAGTGGAAAAACACGTGCGTTTAATATCAAGAATAGAAAGATGGCGATTCTTATGACACTACTTACTCTGTGGTGACCAGGAGATACTCCTGGTCTGCCTGCTGTACGATGTGTAAAATCCCTCCTAAAATCTTAGCTCACATTGTACATAGGACCTTAAGGATCTTTGCCTGCCGTCTGCCTGATGCATGAGATCCTGTTTGTTCGTTTGCACGCTTGTTGGCGTATGCGCGCCAAACACCATTTCCGGCCTGCACGCGCGCTCGGCGGTCAGATCCTTAGCCTCCCTAGCTGCTTCGCGTATCGGTGTCGTCTAGCGCTGATCGAGACCCTTTGTAATTATCGCATAATATATTTTTGGTCTCCGCAACTACTTGTTTTTTCATTTCGCGTTTTGCCATAATCATCATCATCATAGACAGCAATACATCAGTGGTTAACACTAATGTTTAACTACCACACAACCATGAAGAAACAGCAAACCCTATATAGAAAGAGAGAAGGAAAAAGAAGGGGACGGGAAGGGACCTAACTACTGAAAATGACTACGTCCATATTCAAACACTCAGCATCAAGGTGCCTACACCTTGCAAACAACACAACCGAGCTGCAAGTGAGAGT
>QNGE01001492.1:0-19659 GCA_008508345.1 Paragonimus westermani | reverse complement strand
GACCTAGACAGGAGAACGATTAGGGTTCTCAACCAAAGCCTTTGGCTCAAAAGCCTGTACCGCAAGGCAGCGGGTGGGTGGCGGTGTACCAGAAGTGGTACGTTTTCCAGGAAGAGATGCCAACCATCTTCCAACCCCCAACCTGGAGGACCAGGAGACTGTGGTTTGTCAGACCTCTACCTGTTGGCCTGCCTGGTATGAGTAACTCTGTCCAGTTCAGCCCAAGAGGTCAGTGAGATGCGCAAGCCGTCACACGACGTCAAGGTCCAGTTTCACCGTGACGGTTCGCGTCTTGTATCTCTGCCTATACCTGAGGAAACGTTAATTTAGTGCATGTACGCACTAAAACTCATTCACAACGGTCATAAACCTAATAAGAACCCTACTGGCACACATTAGGAATTGATCAGAGGCAAATCACAGCAGTTTTGGGATGAATTACGCCAGGCATTTGATTGCTGTGAAACGTATGAACAGTTACATCGAACGGATTACATGGTCCTGATCGGGATGAAATGAGCCTGCGTTTTTATGACCAATGACAAATAAGTATGAATGGGTTCACTTATACTAAGTTCTAACACAAATTGACCTGCTTCACATATTTAGGGTAATTTAAGGTTTTCTGTAAAAACGCAGTTAATCTCAAATGGACATTCGGGTTAGTCCATGTAAAACACATTGGAAATTTTGGGTAATCAGTGTTAAGAGGGGAGATACTGTGACCTGCACCGCCGCTAGTGAACCTAATGTTTGAGAGTGTGGAGGGTTGCCTCTAGGTTATCAAAAATTTTCCGCAGCCACAAGGAAGGATTAGACGCATTATCGACTGGATCCGGGAACCTTGGGCCCCTGTCTCGAACCAGTGTATCAATCAGTAATAGGAGATCCACACATATCGCCTTCCAGCACCTGTTTCCCAAGTCATAGCATCACTCAGTCTCGGAATTCCGCTGCTGCTGCAGCAGCAAAAAACAGTGTTAATTATTACGGAAACTCTAGGAAAGTCGAGGGCACTCTGACGGCCTTATGCAAGTAGTTCGTACAACCCACACCGGGAGGTAGTCCTCTTGTGCGCTCAACACCACTCAGATCAACAGCTTTACACCCTAAGAACAACACCTCGGTTTCACAAAAATTATAAAACGGCAATGATGTTGCTCAGGGAACAAAAATGCCAACTACTAGCACAGTTACGAAACCTGAGAAACCAGTGGCGTCGACGCCAAGGGGACAAATGTAGGAAGGTGGCAGGACGCCGTAAATCATCGTGTGCACCACAGTCCCAATAGCCCAACAAACCTTGATGCGGTTCTCGCACGGATTGCGCAGCACGAGACCCATCTACGTAATGTCACGGCCTCTCTACATAATCAGATTAACACAGTTAGTCAGTTACAAAATTCCTATGAGGCCACCATGAAAAGGGACAGGAACACAATTATTCAAGCCCCCGAACCGGTCATACCGGATCCTAAACATAGGAAGTCTTCGGGAAGACAACTAATTCTAAGTGTTTTGCAAAACGCCGAACTACCCGCTGCGACAAAATGGCGCAGAGCGCACAGACTCGGTAGGTGGATCACATCTAACACGCAAACGAACAGCCACAGACGACTCCTAGTTGAATTTCGAGACCGCAACATTCGCGATCTGGTACTATCCAAAGCCGATACGATAGCTCAGAGGATGCCAGGCATAAAAGTCAAAGAAGACACAGCCACGGAAGGCAAATCTGGCCCATATGGGGTGATATCAGCTACACCAAGAGACATGAGTGAGCGACTAACCTTAAACCTGGGTCAGGAAGCAAAACGTAGCGCCAAGAGAAGAAGACGATGCCACAGTCTCGGAGAGCCAAACACCGAACAGAAAAACGGCTTACATCGAGCTGGTTCTTATCGTTACATCCAAAAAAACGGATCTATCCCTCGGAGGTTTCCTCCAAGGGATTAGATACGACCAAATGGCGGAGTAGGCAGATGGCCAGATCGTCAGAGTTAAAGTGCATGCAAGCGAATGTATGCAGCCTGCTCAACAAGAGAGACGAGCTGCAAACAGCGATCTATTCCATAGAAACAGAAACTTGGCCGAACGAAGGAACAGATCTGGGGGATTGGGCGCGTGGATTCCAATGGTATCGCAGTGACCGTAGCAATTCAGTCGGGGGCGGCTGCTTATTGTTGATCAAACGTTCTATAAGGCAGTCTCCCGTGAACTACAACTGCAATTGCGTGGGTGTTCAGACCGCTGTTAGCCTACTTCACGTCACACTTCTATTGATGGTCTTCGGGGTGTACCGCAGTCCGGGTGCAACATTAAAGAAAGACGAAATATTACTAGAATCATTTCAGTCGGTTTGTCAATCAGGCCATCGCCTGCTTGTTTCGGGAGATTTAAATGCTCCTGTTAATGTTAATGGCAGAGGGTTTGACCACACGCTGTTCGACCTAGTCAACAGATTCACACTAACAGCATGTGAAAATAGCTACGAGATCCCGACCCGGGCAGATGGCCTCAGTGCTAGACCTGATCCTAACTCGGCACAGCACGGACGTCACAAACGTATGGCCTGCAGCACCACTGGGAAAGAGTGATCACGTGACGGTTTATTTTTCGTTCCAGTGTTCCCTGTTATTGAAGCAGGCACACAATGTGCAACAGTTTCACCAAATGGACAACAATAAACTAATATTGGAAACTGGAAAGATGGCCTGGAACCCAACGACCCCTGTAGAGGACGTCGACAGTCTGTGGTCGATCCACGTCGATAACATCCGGGTTCTTACAGATAAGCACGTCCCTCAGAAACAGGTCGGAGGAAGAGGTCGAAAGCCATGGATTCGTCCCAGGGTCAAGAGAGCTGCTCAACATAAGTACATAGCTTGGAAGACATATATGCAACATAGGGGGTTTAAAAGCTTCGTTTTACAAAAAGGCTCGAAACAAAGCAATCAAGGTAGCAAGAAATGCTCATCTAGTCTATGAGCTCAACCTAGCACGAGATATTAAACAGAACTCCAAGAGGTTTTATGGTTATGCTCAGTCCAGGTCCTCTCTAAGAAAGGAGATTGGGACCACAGTCTCCTATAACGGGGATATCATATCGACCGACAAGGGCATAGCGGACGCGTTCATGGCACAGTTTCAAAGTGGTTATCGCTCAGACAACGAGGCACCGGAGCCCCGACTTAATGCCATGAGCGTGCCCACGGTGGAGCAGATCATTGCGCCTCACGAAGTTGAGCAGGCGATATCCAAGCTAAACAGCGCAAAGTCCTCAGGACCTGACCGCATCCATCCGGCAGTCCTAAAACCTCTGGCCAAATTGTTGGCGTCACCATTTGCCCGACTGTTCAACCTCACATTACAAACAGGGACAGTGGTGAGAGACTGGAAAGAAGCCATTGTAATTCCCATCTTCAAAGATGGCAACAGATCAGAAGTTGGAAATTACCGACCAGTAAGCCTGATGAGTGTTGGCAGCAAAATTTTCGAACGAATATTACGAGAGAGAATTTGTACGTTTCTCTGTGAACAGAAATTCTTCAGAGCTCCTCAACATGGTTTCCTAAGGGGGAAATATTGTCTCACCAATTTGCTGACGTTGTTGGACAATGTCACGGAGAAACTGGATAAAGGAGAAGATGTCAAGGTGTGCTACCTGGACTTTCAGAAAGCCTTCGATCCTGTCAACCAAAGGCTTTTATGCTGGAGACTCCGACAAGCTGGAATCTCTAATAGAATCTGCAGATGGATGCAGGCGTTTCTAGTTGGAAGGTCACATAGGGTGAGAGTAAGAGGGTTACTGTCGGACAAAGGTTCTCCGTTAAGTGGAGTTCCTCAGGGATGAATCCTCGCACCTCTGCTTTTCCTCGTATACATAAACGACCTGACCGACGACTTAGTCTGCCCATGTTATCTGTATGCAGACGATATAAAGCTGGTCGGGAGTTCGTCGGACTCGACCACTCTCCAAGAGGACATTCTCAAAATTTGCGAATGGACATTAAAGTGGGATCTACCGCTGAGCGTTCTTAAGAGTCAAATCCTCACCAAAGCTCTCCAGTCAACGCCCAAGTGCTTAAGGAATGCATTTGGACAGACAGTTGAACTAACAACTAAGCAGCAAACAAAAGACTTGAATATCCAGGCCACTAGTGCGTTTAATCCATCTGCACAGTGTACCGCATCCGCTACAAAAGCGCGGTGGGCGTTATATCGACTGAAATCGGCGATGACTAACCGCTGTCCAGCGGTGTTCATTCCACTGTACTCGGCTATAGTTCGCCTCCACTTGGAATATTGTGTCCAAGCCTGGGCACCGTATCTCAAAAGGGATATAGCCGCCCTCGAAAAAGTACAAAAGTTCGCCACACGTATGGTATGGGGTATGAAGGGTCTAAATGACCAAGACCGACTAACTTCGTTGAACTCATTTTCGCTCGAACGTAAGCGGGTAAGAGGAGACCTTATTGAAATGTGCAAAATTACCCACCACGCTGGAACAAGCCCCATGGCAGGTTTGTTCAAGATGCGTCAGAACAGAGATTTAAGGGGCCATAGGTTCACAGTCAAGAAAAAAAAATCACGATTGGCCGTCCGATATAACTTCTTCACTAACGGGGTAGTCAACTCATGGAACAAGCTGCCTGCAAAGATCGTTGAGGCCGACGGCGTAGATATATTTAAAAGAGAGCTAGACAAAGAGTGGAACCACCTTTTTCCTACTCTGTACTGACCGAAGTATGATTAGTTTCTGTTATTTAGACCAGCCAGGTTTTGACACTCCTTTTCTTCTGTCCCTACCCTTAGACCACCACTGAATACATCAACAGAAAAGGATCACATCAGTCAAGCATCAGGATGTCAACAGGCACTGGCCTTCACCAAGCCCTGGATTTGAATCACTGAATAGCATAAACGAAATAAATGTAAGCAAACGCCTCACCAGGGTACTATCTGAAAGTAAATCACCAGATGAACAGTCATGCATTTCAAACGGTTTCCGATGCAAATTTTTGGTGCAATTCAGAACATGATTTGAGAACTCCTCGAATTCTGATTGAATGTTGTGGGATTTATTATGTGGTTGTCTTGATTGTTGTGTACATGATTGTAAATCTTTCACTGACGGATGAAGCCTTACTGGGGAAGCTTCGGTGGAAATAGCATGTAATTTGTTCAACTCCAATTCCGACCCAATAGCTGGAGCAGAAGAACCATTAGTTAACCTCGGAGAACGTGCACTGTTGAGAGATGATCCATTTTCACCAGGAACATTCCTGCGCTGAAGCACCCATTCATAATTCTCGCTTGCTGAAGTTATTATCTGGTATCATTCCCTTATGATAATTACCTTTAATTATTTCATCCATGTCGTTCAGTGCAGAGGAAAGTATAGTGCTTGCCAAATTATCCTCCATAATACAATAAGACGATTATTCCAGTGATAACAACACATAAAGCTGACAGCCAAGTTCCGAAAATGTGTACCGCAACAACTTTTCACTTAAAAATCAACGTCCGTGCAAAACGGTCACCAAAGGCTGCGCAAACTATGAAGACATCATTCGAAAAAACGACCACTAGTTTTCGTGTTGATTAAACAAACTTAAACAATGTAAGAGTGATTATGTGTAATTGATAATACTGTCAAGTTACAGCGAATTTCAATTATGATAATTAAATATTAGTTCAGTGCGCTACTTTCCCGTTTTTTCTGTCTGAGTAAACTTTTGGCTAACAGCGATTTAACAGACGATAATTTAAGACAGGGTTCAGCACCGCACTCGGGGATTACGGTGAACACGACATACGAAGTAAAATACCAGTCCAACAGAATGGAGTAAAATGCAAATCTAAAATATTTTCAATTAGGTGGGAATCTAATCAAACTTTGATGCGGTCCCTGGAATTGCAGGTAACAACCTCTAATGAAAGATTGTCTCAGCGATTGATACTGCGGTAAAGAAAGAAAGGTTGCCTGAGTAGGTGTGTACAGCGTATCATATTACCCACCTCTCATATGGATCACGTAAGGCGTTTGAAATACATGGCAGTCCATGCGGGAAAGTCTCTCATTCCCCCAAGATAAATGTCGATGGTGCCACAATCCAACCTCAAAGTGGGTTGGCCAGTAAGTGGGGTGTTGGATCATAACACTAGAAGTCAGTAACCGGATGATGCTCCGGTTCTCTTATAGGCCAGGTCCCAATAATTACCGCGTGGCTACTAATGGGGGAATAAAACTTTCTGTCCAAGTTTGCTTATGCATCTTTAATGTGTGTAGAACGTGCATTTTACCATCCAATGGGCAGTAGGAATACGTCTCACCGAGGTATCATCGGAATTGTGTAAGCGATTTTTCCATAGTTGGCGTGCACAAAAGTTACCGAAAGTAATAGAAATGGATGGAGGTGGTACTGGAATTCCCTTCGGCAAATATGGTATACACAGATCAGCAGACAGAGTTGAAACCAGTGCTGATGTCACCGTGATCTGTTTCACACACTTAGGTGACGAGCTGTAGACATTCTGGCCATGGGGACACAGAGACAGTAGAGGGATAGAGAATAACTAACCGAATAGTCCTATTCAATTTGTCCACAGCTGATTCTAAAGAGGAGCTGTGATTGAACATCACCCGCAACCGATCGCAGCCACCGCATTTCCGTGGACTTTCCAGTTGACCCTCTTCGGAGAAATGCGCTGAACTCCAGTTTAGTTTCCACTGCAACCCGAGGCCTCTTTCTGAAAGCGACCGACTGAGAGGTCTATAAAACAGGAACAGCTGTGATCAGCTGTGTGTTGTTCAATCTATGAGCAAAAACAAACCCTTTACGCCTCATCAGTAACCAAAGTGAAGATGCTGACAAAGGATGAAAAGAAGTGTTGTCAACACGTTGATTATAGTCCAATCACTGTACCGTAACTCCCAATCCTGAGATACTGCCAATCCTCACGCCTCAAGTCTACGCTCGAATTCGATAACTCTGGTGGCCAAAGCCACCAGCTGTTCAGAAATCTGTCCGAGGATTTGGCCCGCGTTCTAGTCCTAGCTTTCTCCCTTATAATGTTCAACTGCCTCCCACGATCCCTTCCAGCGAATTCAAGATAGCTAACGCACAAATTACAGACCTGCAGTTTGTGGCCTCCTTTCCCGTGCCTCTTTTGTGTTCCTCTATGACACTGATCAACTTGCAGTCCACAGGTAATTTTGTCTCTCCACCGATTCATTAAACAAACTAGCCAAAGGCGTAGCCACTACTTCGACGATTGGCCTCAAACTAGCAGGATGACAGCTAACTGGGAGCACTGATCTCGTAATGTCCAGATTCCCCAAAGGACCCACCATGTCTTAGCACTGACAACCAGTCTCCCCACCGTTAGTGAATCAGGCAGAATGTCCACATGTAGTGGTCCATCACCACCCCTTGTATGCACGTCCAACAAAACCTGAAACAGCGCCTCCCCTACATTAGTGTGTGTGTTTCCCCCCATACCGTTAGAGATGCACCCAACAAACAACTTTCGATTGGAAACAATTGGAATGTGCCATTTGATTTGGCTTGATGTGCTTAGCCAAGCTCTCCTTTCGTGCTAACCGACGATTCCACTAAACTTGTTTGGCTGCGTTGGTTCGTAACCCAGAGAACGCATGTGCCCGCCTGCATATTCATACCTCCCAAACGCCTCGCGCTTTGTGGTTTGAAGTTCGCCCATTCTGCGCTTTTACAACGCCAGTTTTCTCAGGTGGATAACCCTCTGAAGGAGACTAATCTTGATGATCAGCTCCAGCACGGTGGGTTTCAGTTAGGTCCAACTTATCTCAACATCTTAACCTTCTTTTCATCCTGGCCATGTTTTTGCTTCGCCAGTTTGATCGCATTATCGATTTTATGTTTCCTATAGGCCCGTCGCCAATTGTCTAGGAGGTGACTGCAAGCTAACGAAGAGTCCAGCCGAAAGACTTCAAGTCACTTCGTCAAATAACCGTTCCGACCTCATGGTTCCCTACTACATTTAACGTCCCAGTTACTAACACGTCCAGCACGGTTATTGTGCGGTCAAGCTTAAAACAATAGTGTTAAATTACTTGTTGAACTAAAGTTTTAGAATGTAGGCATTTACGAGGATATTCACCAAACGACACATTTCGTGAGTGCTCTTTAATCTAACCATATATATGCGTTTGTAACTCAAAATGTGATTCCGTAACGCACTGCGCTGATGCTATTTGTTCCTAATTGTGTGAGTTGTGTTCACTAGTCACCCGACCTTTTGCTTATGGTTATCGGGGCTTTTCCTTCTTTCAGAGTGATTACTGAGTCCCTTCCTTTGACAGTTTGCCGCCTCATGGTGTTCCCAATAGCTGCGTTTTTTTGGCAGACCGTAAACTTCCCTGAAATCTGCGTAGCTAAAAACGGTTTTGAGGCACTAAATTTATCATGAAGTTGTCAAGTGTTTCAGTTTGTGAACTCGTTTATTTCTGTTGGTAAGAATGTTTTTGTTTTTATCTTCCGAAGGCGTAGGCAGAAGATGTGTGATAAACCAATGGCATATCGTGTGAATATCGGACGACCAGTGGTTGTTCGAGCAACGCTTGGTCTTCTCGCAGCGTCTATCGATGTGCTGGATCTACAATAGTCGCGTCTGTAAGTGACCAGCCTCTATAAATTCTGAGTCAGTCGAGCAACCACTTCGGATCCAAAAAGGAAGACGGTCGTTTCGGCGAATTTTTTATTAATAAGGTGCTAATGTCCAAAAACAATATGATAGGCCAAATAGTGGAAGAACAACAAACCTCGATATTCAATCCACCAAGTTCCGAGATTACCGGTTCACGTAAATATGACCGAATGCAACAATCACGTAATGGCGAAGCGGGCAGGCGAAAATGAAACCATGGTACATACAAACAAAGGTCCGGCAAAGTAACGTAAGGGAGAAAAACTACGCGGAAACAACTTTCACAAGTAACAGTATTGAGATTTAATACTACATCAAGATCCGCATTCATAGGAGAAATGATTTGTTATGCACGTAACTTGAAAGGTAGTGTCAGATCGTAAGAAAAGCTCGTAATCAGTATAAGTAATTCCAACGCAAGGAGACGAATCAATGAGATAGGAATAAATAGAACAGCGAACGTGACCACCAACAGTCTATTAACACATAACAATCATCAAACACTCACACAAGCAGCTACTTCAACATAGCGACCAACGAAAATGTAACGAAATATCACACTTTATATCATTTCGGGGAATTACTGTTCGTATATTATGCAGACTGATATGGTCGACGCAATCATTTATGCTTTTCTTGAATTCTGCGAGCAATTAAGCAGCGGAACACGATTATATTTCCGGCGACTGACGTGTCGTTGGATGATGATGGCGAGGCTTCATATAAACTAGCAAACGTAACATGAACTAGTACAGGTATTGTGACGTAGGAAATTGCACATAAACAGAGCGAATGAGCGGTAGGTTTTCAGTTATATTCAGCATGCCCATAGGCATGTTGTAGTCACCCGTGGTCACCACAGTTGCGAACTTTTCATGGAGGCGAGATGTACGCTGGAATGCGAACATGGTTACCTGCTGAACAAAGGATATCAAACTGCACTTCCAAACTGAAAGCTTGCAAAATCTCCGCGCAGCTGTCCTGGCTTAGAAGTGAAGGCAAGCAGTACCCTATGCTTAAACACGTTCGACTGCTCCATCCAGTCGTTCTCGATTACGAGTGTGAGCAAACTATACTTTGCGCCAAGCACTTATGGCTGCTGAACTTCGCTTAAACAGAGGTGGGACAGTGGAATCAATGAGAATGTACACGTGGGGCAATCGACATGAGTGATATACTCGAAGTCCGTGAGATACGGTACACACTACCACCGTCTTTCTTCAACACAGAATACAGCCGTTGGTTTGCATACGTCTTGAATGTCATTCCTGATGACGGAAGTCGTGTGTCAGATAAAGCTCTGTCATCATATCCGCCAAATCTGATATCAGCAAGATAGTTGTGTGTGTATATGTAAAGGAACCCACCTTCTTCATTTACACCGCACTTCTAAAACATCGCCTTGGAGGCCGCGATGTAGTCCAGTGGCTTGACAAATGGTGACTTGATAAATATTGCCTGCGTGATCGTATGTCTAGGTATACATTGTTTTGGCCTCCATTTGCTAGTTAGCAAGCAACCACAACGGCAGTCATACAAAATTTCAAGAACAACATAAGACAAACTTGTTTTCACTCAACGGCCACTCAGAAAAAACATGAGTCTGTGACACTGATTTCGGTGAGTTCAATTTCCGCATCATGCACCAAGTTAATAAGGCGGAATGTGCCCCACGATAACTGAATAAATCACGGTCTACCACTAGCAAACTAGCACTCAAGACCGCTGCCTATAGTCATTCTCCCCCCAAAGTGGCCAACAAAATCGGTGGTGTACACAAAACAAGAGCCTTATTCAAGTTTCAAAAAGCACCCAGTTTGGAAAATACGGAAGTTGGGAAGTGAAGGCGGTACATGAATACTTGGGATCATTGGTTCATCGCTACGCGTTGTTCGACGTCTACGTGGATGATCGTACAAGCATGCCAAGGTCAATTAATGTTTTCCAACATTTAGCCATCAGAGGGTTTCCAAGAAACGATTTAACGTTCCCATAAGCGAAACAGTACTACAAGTGCGACTTCTTTTCTGTGACGTACAACTCAAGGACTCTCAACACAGAGGAAGGAGTAACTGGTGGGTGACCCATGTTCACTCGTGTGGCGCAGTGAATGAGTGATGAGAGTTTCGAACAGGTTGAAGATTACGATCTCACGGCAGCGAGCCTGATGTGGCTCGGGCTGCAGTTGGATGCATCGAGCTTCTATTCACTAGGTTTCTTTGTTTGTCGTGCCAATAGGCAAAATGAGCGACCGGGACGGCGTGCATTGTCGTTAACGGCAGATCAGTTTGAATAAAAGTTAGACACGGAACCAAATGTCTAACATTCAGAGGGTATTCTGTTCTGTGGGTGAGCACTACGGGTGACTACGCTAATGGCAAACATATGCCGTAGCTCACTGACGACATCGGAGAAGGATGTGGACTCACCGAAGTCCCTTACCGAAGTTAAAACACAAAATCATCTCTTGACTATCTCAACGTCTGAAAGGTCGACTGGACGGCAGAACTTTCCATCAAATATTCACTGAGTGATAGGTTGCTGACTTACTCTCAGTCGAGAACCTGAGGCGGCCACATAATTGAGCACACCAAGTGGAGGAGTGAGCAGACACTTGGCGTGCTGGATTCAGTTATCACTCAGTGTCTTGACGATTTGACTGATTTGGGAGTAGGTGTACCTTAGGAAAAAACTGGTCACGTGCCTTCTATGAGCACGACTCTAGGTGGTGAACTTGAGCTCCCGAACGAGTGGCACGGAATTTACTGCCGAATGTTGCCGGGCGATTTGGAAAATGGGGCGGCCTCCATGTATTGTTGGTCGGAAGCAAATGTGGTCGATTGAGCACGCTCCTGGAACTCGATCAGAAGTAATCTCCAGAAGTTGGCCGATGCATATGCGCTGATGCGTAGATCATGGCGACGAGGAATAGTTACACAGTGAAGAAGATAGGCCGGTAATTCTGAGACCAAAGAGCGAGACGTCAACTTGACGGTGACCAACATTTCTACCTGCAGTGGAGCACCGCCTAGGAATCAGTCAATGGCGTCTAGAAGGGGTAAAGGTCAGACTGTGGCCACGAGCCACCAGAGTGGACGAAGGTAAATTCCAAGGCGTTCTATATCTGTGTTCAGTCCAGTGTCCATATGAGCCTTGGTTGGCCGTGCTGAAACGGAAAAATGTTAAAAGTGCCGAAGCAAACAAAGAGAAAGCTCGGATCACTCAGTTTTCTTGAAAAAGTGCACATTGCTGTTAGTGGAAAAACTCCGCAATTACCTGTTACTATGCCCTTGTCTGTAATGGGAGATGTGATTGTCACCCTGAAGTGGGTGAGAAGTGGGGTAGCCGAGTAGGATTTCTATAAGACGGTTGGGTCGGTCGGCACACGTCCGGTGTTAGTGAGGCCAATAGTCGACATCCCGGCGGGCTCCTGGGAAGAGCTGAATTATTGCGGGACTGGAAAATCGCTGAAAGCACTCCGGCGTGTATTGAAGGGCGCAGCCTACATTCCATAAATTTCCGGCTTTTCAATCCTTGACCTGCCTCACTAAAAATAATGCAGAGGTTGTTGAAGTGGCTGCTTGCGTTGAGTGTTTGATGATTGTTATGTGTTGATATAACGTTGATGACCACGGTTCCCGCCCTATTTATTCCCTTCTCGATGGTTCGTCTCCTTACATTGGAATTCTTTATAGTGATTACGAGCCTTTCTTGCAGTCTGACACGACTGATCAAGTTACGCACGTGACAAACCACTTCTCCCGTTAATGTTGATGTTTCACCAAATCTTGATATCGTTTACTTTTGGCAACTTGTGTCCGCGTAGTCTTTCCTCCTTACTTCTCTTTGCCAAACCTTTTATGATCAGCCTGGCTTCATTTGCGCTTCACCGCTTAGCCACCAAGCGACTGTTGCACCTGACCATATCTACACGAACTGTTGATCATGAAGCTTGAATATTTGGTAGGTTCAATATGGAGGTTTGTTGTTGTCTTACTCTACTTAGCTTTTCGGAATGGTTTTGAATATCAGCACCGTATTGATAAGAAACTCGTTGATACCACTCTTTTCCTTTTTGGATCGGAATCGGTTGCTCGACAGGCTAAGAATTTATAGTCATCCGTTGCTTACAGACGCGACTTTCACGGAACCAGCTTATTGATGGACGCCACGAGTGGACTAAGCGTTTCTCGGACAACCACCAGACGTCTCGGATCAACAGAGGACACTTTGAGACAAGAGTGCCGTCCAAGTTACTAACCACAGTCCAATGGCAGCCCAAAAGTATTGGTTTGTGATGCGTTGATTCTGTTCTACAAATATGCTTTTACTTCCTTAAGAAATCATCTAGAGTTTGAATGAGGGGAGAAGAATGGATGTCTGCTATTTGAAATTCAAAAATGCTTTTGAATCGGTGACAACGAGCTTCAGACAAGGAAGCCTGAGGCACTTGATCTGTGCTCCGGGATTTTTAACTCGATAGGAGCAGACCTCCAGGATCGAAGGTTCTACAATCAGGGCAAAGGTGTCCAACTAAGTTCGACGATCTTTAGCGGGAGAGTACCACCAGAGTTTGGTCTAGGGTCTATATTTTTCGTAATTTATATGAAGGGCTTTGTGCCGCACCTGACTTGTAAGTGTTACGTTTTCAGGTAACGTTATGCTGGTTGGCTCCCCAAATTAATCAGGAATGCAAGGCGTGATAGATAGAATCCACCAGTGAACGGCAAAACCGCTGAACTTGAAGAAAAGCGAACAATTGTTGGCGATGAGGTTGGCGGCTTCCACTAGAAACTTAGAAGGGTCAGAAACCTCGGTGATGGTCCAGCGCAAATCAGATACGGAAAAGTTGTAGATACAGATGAAGGCAAGCTTCAAACATTGCTTCCAAACCAGGGCTGTTATCCAGGAGGCTGGAAGGGCCTGAGAAGACTGTTACTTTTCGGAAACCAGAAGTTTTGGTCCAATTCTGTACGACGTGTGTGCTTCCGCATCTTAACTACTGAGTGCAGACTTGCAGTTCGCACCCCGTTGGAGGTGGGAACGTGCTAGAAATGCACAGCGTCGACTCAGAAGGCTGTCCGTTAAACTCCAAGGTATAAACCCTCAAAGGACACTTGGTTTGATACTCCCTCGAGAGAAGACGCAAACGTGGAGGTTTGGTCATGGACTTTTGATTGCTTAGTTTTCTGAATTACATTGGTTAGTGGCTACTTGCCTGCAAATGTGGCTCGGCCCTTCTCCCGAATGGTGAAAGTCCGCAAATCCTGGTGGCAACACGAACACTCTGGCGCACCGTTTTTCTTTTGCCATAGTGAAAGATTGCCAGCAGAAGTGGAAGTAGCCACGATACCAAACTATTTCTAAGAGAGGTTTGGTAGAAGCTGGCCACTAATGCTCCACGAGCTAATCCGAAAATTTTGAAATCTGACTTTTGTACTCTGTTTACTTTCCTATTTTTGTCTTCCCACTTTTCTCTCCTTCTTCCATCATATACAGAGCATTCCTGTACAAAGTGTACCAATCCTTCTCATTTCTTAGGCCCTAGATATCAGGAGTCAGAAGGGAACCAGGTAGCACCAGCAGTGACAGTAGTTCCGCGTACCAATCCGATAGGTTGTCACACTAGTCAATTATTTTTATTACGGTAGTCGCACAGTATCCTGAGATGGTTTATCCATGAAATGAAGTGAAGCTTTGTCTTTTCCACCTGGTATATCTTAGTGGGTTCTGTGAGACCAACATCCCCTCGTAAGTGCAGAAACACCTGTGACCTTACCTATCCCGACCCGAACTTTTGAATTTAATTCAAGTCATCCCGCACCACATTGACTCCTAGTGGTGCAGCTGGTGTGGAGCCCTTCTCAATCATATTAGTTTCATCCGGGATTGTAGTGGTGTATGATCTTTGGCCACATATTTTTAAACTGTATTTCATATTGCACCTGCCAGCTAGTCGTCACTTATGTGTGTTACCGTGTCGTTCTCTTTGGTTCCTGTCTTTAATCGGTTTGAACTAATAAGTTCTGTGCAATGGATGACCTGGGCTGAAGTATGAGAACTGTGTGCGTCCTAAGACAGTCAGTGAAGGTAGTCAGCGCGACGAACGTAAAAAGTTTCACAGCCGGTGCACCTAACTGGCCGAGGTTGCAGTAGGGTCGTATGGATAGTATAAACATTTGAAGTAGGCGTGCGCATGTTGCTGATCATCCAAGGACGTCTTCTCACGATTGGTGCGAAAGTCTGAGACCATCAAGGCATTGGAAAGAAACCAAATGTCCCGAAAGTTCCTGCCGAACAGCGGGAGTATACTCTAGATAAGAAAGTTGCAGAGCTGCGAGAGGAGGTAGTAGGTTTAGAGTTGAGGCTTGACCATGAATCTGCGTATTGCTGGCGAAAGCACCACAGAGATCCCGGAACGTTATGGCCCTTAATAACGAGTAGCCAATTATCAGAAAGAGGGAAGAAGAGTGATGCAGATTGTCTGGGTGGCATGTATACCCAATGACACCGACTTCAAACGCATATGTAGATTATGTTGTTTGATTTTGTGTGCTTCCGGCAGAAATCAAAAAGCGGCTTACCTAACACTCATCAAGTTAACACAAGTCACTCATTGGGACTATGTATTCAGCAAGGCAGACAGAGTGAACGAACTGTCGCTTGTTAATTATCAGCCTACTCCTGATAACAGAATGAATGTACAGCATGACATGAAGTCACGGCTAACGCCGAGAACAATACTCTGTGGTGCTTCAGTCGGGCCGTGTCCAGGAGGTTTATGTCTGACCGTAGTAACGACTGAAGTGAACAAGCGCGAGAGCCAGGATGAGTTACGTGGAACGTCCAGGATATTGGGACTGAAGAGGTTTCAGTCACTAATGCATCCATCATGAGGATAGTATGAGGCAGTGTGCTAAAGGCCAGTGAAGCAATTTCAGCGATTTGTACACAGGTTTGTGGTTGGGGGCCCAATCTACCCGGATCCAGTCAGTTTGTTCGTTTCAATGTCCGGCGGTTTTCTGTTGACGTGAAAGGCAGTCATTGAGAACGGGGTGTAGCACCGCTGTTGGGGGTTACAGAAAGTACCAAGAACAGAGTGAAATAACAATCTAGTAGAACAGGATAAATTATTAATTTAACGGTTCATCAAGTAGGTGAGAATCCAATAACATTTTGAGACGGTCTTCAGAAGAGCAACCAACAATCTCTATTGGTAGGTCGTTCCATTAGTTGATAAACCAATGAGAGAAGAACTGCTGTCTTAGGAAGGTCCGAGGTTGAAGCTTATAGAGCTTCTTGTCGTGGCCTCTTCGACTGTTATCACTTACTAGCGTAAGGAATTAATGCACGAGTCCTGTGCTAAAGAGAAAGTGTGTAAGAATTAAGTCGCCGCGGAGTCTACGAAACTCAAGTGGATAAAGATCGGAAATTTTAAGGCGAGACGCGTAGGATAGATGCTGTAAGCCAGTGACCATTTTGGTGGCTACTGGTTAGACACTTTCTATTGCGGGCATGTCCTTCTTCAAACCGGTGTAGACGACTTGATTGGCATACTCGAGCAATGGTCTTATGTAGACTCTGTAAAGCGTGTGAAAAGCGCGCTTGTCAATCCGGGGGAAGGTTCGTTTGCTCATCCCGAGAGTTATGAGACCCCTTTTGGCGGCCAGCTGTTTATGATAAGAGAAGGACAAACCAGACGATAGCCAGATCCCTAGGCCTTTTTGAGGTCTACTTTCGTGATATCTACTACACTTTGTGCACTATGTAGCACGAATAGGTTCCCGGAGTCTTCTCCGAGTGACATGTGCGCACACTTACTGTCGTTTAGAGGGAGACTCCAATCCTCTGACCAGCACTTAATACGATCAAGGTCAATCTGCAATGCATTGGGGTCACAGGCGTTCCAGATTTTTAAGTCGTCGGCATAAAGGAGAGCGTTGCTAGAGATCAAATCGGGGAGATCATTGATGTAAATAAGAAACAACAATGGACCAAGTACCGATCCTTGAGGGACCCCCACAGAGACTGGGGATGGGGACGAAAGGCCTGAACCGGTTTTTACTCTGAAAGTCCTGTTACCAAGAAAGGAGGTTATCCAGCGGAGAACTTCTCCTTGAATCCCATAGGCTTCTAGTTTGTGCAGCAGAGGACCGTGTGGGACACGGTCGAAGGCTTTGGCAAAGTCGAAGAAGATAGCGTCCGAGATATGACCATTGTCTTTGGCCTCTGTTAGGCTATCCATGAAGATTAACATATTAGTTATGCATGACCGCTCAGGAAGAAAGCCATGCTGGGTCGAAGAGAAGAGGTTATTTGAGAAGAAATGCTTAAAGATAGTGCGTTTTAACAGTCGCTCCATTATCTTGCATGGGATGCTGGTAAGGCTGATCGGTCGATAACTAGCAGGAGAATGACGATCGCCTGTTTTAAATATAGGTGAGACAGTGGCCTCTTCCCATGCCTCCGGAAGAGTGCCTGTCCGAAGTGTCTGTTTAAACAGATCGAAGAGAGGCATCGCCAAACTGACGGCCGCTTCTTTGAGGATCCGGGGATGGATCTTGTCTGGTCCCATGGCACTATAAGGATTGATCTTAAGCAAGAGGTCCTGAACGTCAGACACAGAAAAGTCAGCTGTCAGGATGGGTTGTTGGAAGTGCCTCTGCGGGAGAATTGGATGCCAGTTTGGCAGATCCACATTGTAGACTGATGAGTAGTATTCCCTGAACATCTCGGCAACCACTTGGGGGTTGGAGGAGGTTTCCCCGTCGGGAAGCCGCAGAGAAAGCGCTGAGGGCTTAGTTTTTCTCTGGCGTCGTATATACTTGAAAAGAAAATTCTTATTCTCGTGAGCTATTTGTAGGATTTTCGACTGTACGTGTTGGGTGTGTTGCCGGATTTCCCGCTTGCACCTGTTTCGTACAGAGCGAAAGGCCTCTAGATCCTCTGGCCTATCCGTTAGCTTCTGTTTAGAGAATAGACGAGAACGTAATTCAAGAAGGCGGCGTATGTTCCGCGGAAGCGGTGCACGAGAGGAGAACTTCAATAGTTTTCGAGGAACAAATGCCTCATCGGCTTCGTGAATGGCAGCTTTAAAGGAAAGGTAGTTCAAGTTCACTGAGTCGGATGTGAGGCTGAGTGTGCTTAAGAACGTCCTTAGTGCGTTAAAGTCTGCGTTTTGGAAGTTTCGGAATGAAGTCTTTGTTACAGCGTTTTGGAGCCAGTAACAGATAAAGTCAAAGTTTAGTAGCATATGGTCACTATGCCCTAGCGGCGGTTTGATGACCACCCTATCTACCAGGTGAGCCTCGTTCGTAATGACCAGATCGAGCAAGGAGGGTGTCTGTCCTGGACGGTGCCTTGTAGGTAGATCGACATGCTGTGTCCAGGCTTTCTCATGGATCAACATTGCCAAGGACTTCGAGAACCCGCAGCCACAGTCCTCATGAGAAGCCGCCATAGAGTTGAGTTTGGGTGCGTTGAAGTCACCCATAATAAGAAGATGGGAGAAACGCTGGGCAGACGTGAGTCTGTCTAAGGTAGCAAGGATGGCTTCGTCGTCGGATGCACTGCATGACGGCGAGCGGTACACAACACCGGTAAGAAGCGTGTCACGTTTGCGAAGTTGGAGTTTAATCCAGAGCGTGTCGCATTTCTCTGGGAAGGTAAATTCCCCTACGACAGCTGGCACTGGGAGCTTCTGGCTTAGGAAAACGGCGCAGCCTCCCATGCGTCCACGGGAGGAGTCCGTCCGGTATAAAGAGTAACCAGGGACATGCAGTTCAGTATCACTGATATCCGCGGAAAGCCAGGTCCCTGTTAATGCAAGAATGTGAGGGCTAGTGTCGTGGACCAGCTGTCTGAATTCTGGTTGTTTGTTCAGAAGGCTCAGATAGTTGGTGTACACGCACTTTAAGGCTACTTCTTCGTTTGGTTGGGTGCAAAAAGAGACAGAAGTGCACGAGGGAAAGCTTGGGAAAGTAGCCCCAGTAGTGAGGGAGGTTGTGTAACTGGCGGCGTAGTTCTGTGAGCCCTCTTGGGGGGTGGTGGCCGTTTCATCACAGCCTGGGCATAAGTGAGCGTCCCTGTTGGACGCTTCGTCCGCATCTCTTGGCCCAAGGTCAATGACATTCGGACCGCTCTTGCTTTCAGAGCTTTCGGAGGGTGATTTGCGGTTTTGCACCCTCGAATATTTGGATGGGGTTGTAGATGAGTATAGAATATAGGACGAAATGGCCCCGATGCAGCCGAGGTGACAGCCGCCGGGATGAGACAAGTTTGGGTCATTTTGGATGCAGGGGGATCACAGCATACTCACTGGGCCATGAAGCTCAGGGATAAAATATGACTCGACAGAAGTTTGTCGGGGAGAGTTGATTGGTGGTCTAGAAGAGTGATGATACTTAACACCTTTGGGATCTGTTCTATAGGCCCCCTGTTTATCCACAGGCTCTTGACTTTCCAATGAGATAGGGGCAGTGGCCTCTGAAGTGTGTGCCTGGGGTGGTTCGTCCGTGGACACCGGTCCCCTCTTGACAGCATGGGTAAGGACTTCAACGTTAGCCTGGCGTTTGGGGTCAGCCTTAATGCATGACCTTGTTTTAGCAAGCTAAGAGCGCTTCTGCCGCTCCTGCGGTGAGCGATCTTGCGAGACTCCCATGAGGTCAACGTAGTTTCTTTTTAGTTCAGCCGCTTTTTCCAGTACTTCCTCCGTACTAATCTTTGCGGGTAACGACAAAAGATGTCCCAATGACTTCTTGGTAGCATTGGAGCGTGGTCTCCTGGCGGAAACCATTTTTGTAGACTCTGGAAGGAAACAGGGTTTAGCACCCCTCTGGCTTGTTCCCCTGGGAAGATTGTGGTCGGAAATCGTCCCCACAAAGCAAGCGTGTTTTCCCGGAGTGCTCTGTCCTTTGAGGTCGTCGTGACTTCCTCAATTTGAGCAGTGGACGAAGCCACTGCCTTGTG
>QNGE01001491.1:93213-163273 GCA_008508345.1 Paragonimus westermani | reverse complement strand
CGACAAGTAGTATCAGTGAGAATCCCCATTTGGTGTAGTGGAGAACTAAACCAACGTGCCTCCGCGAACTATTGCGAGTTATTTGTTTTCTTTTTCATCAGATTCCGACTTCTTATTTACACCTGAGTTTCCATATACTGTTTAGATCCACTACAAACGTGACAAATGTGGACCGCAATCTGTGTTGCAGAAGCCAGATGACGGATTTTGCAAGGGGGATTTTTGTGAGGAGTTGGGTGTATCGCCAAGCTGTTTAGTCAGATTGTTAAAAATCCCAACTTACAGCAACCGCCGGAAAGGCCGAAACGTGGGATAAACTCTTGGTGGTTCCCCGCCGATTGTGGCACAACTGCTTGGTTTTGAATGAAACCGTCGGGAGTTGTAATATGTCATCTGCAGACTGATGGAGGATTTCGCAGTCGGTGTTTAGTGGAACATAGGTAGAGAGCAATAATCAGGTGTTGGGGTGAATATTTAAGTACGGCAGAGGGGTAATTTCAAGAATCCGTTGATTGTCAGCCTTACCTCAAAGTAGCGTTTAATGACTTGAAAAGAGTCTTTCGCGGAACCACGTAAGAGATCCGCTGATAGTTGTAAGGTATGCAAGCAGTGTGGTATCAAGTGGCGGTGGTAGTTTTTCACACAAACGAAACAGTGAAGGTTTTTCGGTAAAAGCGGGCATAGGAAAATGTCGCAACTTATTGATGTATGTGCCAGTTGGTCAGATAACCGTGGGATATATATGAAGTCCCTTAAATGTTTCTGCAACTCAACACGGATGGCAGAATTATGGGTAATAAAAGTAATTGTAGATAAATCAAGGCATTCGAACAATTAATGGAGACGCTGTTCGTGTTCCAGGTGCCCTTGATTGACATTTATCCCACCGTCGACGCAAACGCCAACACAGTTAAAAGCAAGTATGAACTGGTCCACACACCGCTGAAAGGTTTCGTCCCCCTTGTGCATTTCCAAAAGTATTTGAAGGGGCTAGAAGACAACAAAATGCGTCATTGCAGCCGCTTCCTTTAAATCGTCACTCATGCGGCTCTGTGTCTTGGAGCGACCCGATGGGACTGCTAAAAAAACGCAATCACTTTGTAACACATTATATTGTTGATATTCAAAATCGACGTGTAAGCCAGCAGGCGACAACAAAATCAGACGATAATACGACGGGTCCGAAGCAAGCTTGCGGAGAGCTGTATATCCACTTGGGTGAGGTATCTATCGGTATCCTAATTTAATCTTATGCAAGGGTGTATAACAAAACCGTGGTGATGACACCTGGTCGGCGGGCTAGTCAATGCTAATTAAATGGGGACAACGAAAGGCTGCCGTTTTAGGAAGCGAATTTATGGTTTACTCATACACCGCCCCATGGGTTCAGTTAGCCGGAGCTGTCCGAAAAATATGCCCAATTTACTCTCACTGCTTACCCCGGACTTCTACTGGTTCTACAAGTTACACTTAGTCTACTCGCAACGTCCATCGAGGGTGGTCACATTTGTAATGAAGCAAGCGTTCATAAATTCCGAGCTTCCTGAGCAATCGGTTAGGATCTCAAAAAGGAAAAGAGTNAAAGAGTTGTGAAGATAAGTTTCTCATTGAAAAGATGCTGAAGTAGAAAGAAAAACGAAAAACATAATAGAAGAAAATAGCGGCAAACCTCGATAATGAATCCACGAAATTCACAGGTTGTGAGATGAACGGTCCACGTGAACACGATCAAACGCAACAGCTTCACAATGACGGAGCGACAAGACACAAGTGGAGCAAAGGTACACATAGAAAAACGCTCAGTAGTGGAAATGGAGGTCAAACAAACCACGCGAGGAGAGGCTTTGACGAGTAAACATTATCGAGCCTCGGTAATATATCGAGATTACCGTTCGTGGGAAAAATGATTTTCTGTGTGTGTAATTGGAATGCTTGTATCAGTCTTTGCAAGGTAAGCTTACAACCATTGCCAATAAGATTTCGGCTGTAAGAATGTGGAGGGTGAACGAGGAGGGAATAAATGGAGACAAGGAGCGTGATCACCGACTTTTGTTCATAAATTCCGAGCTTCCTGAGCAATCGGTTAGGATCTCAAAAAGGAAAAGAGTCGTGAAGATAAGTTCCTCATTAATAAGATGTTGAAGTAGAAAGAAAAACCAGAAACAAAATAGAAGAAAATAGCAGCAAACCTCGCTTCACAATGACGGATCGACAAGGCACAAGTGGAGCAAAGGTACACATAGAAAAACGCTCAGTAGTGGAAATGGAGGTCAAACAAACCACGCGAGGAGAGGCTTTGACGAGTAAACATTATCGAGCCTCGGTAATATATCGAGATTACCGTTCGTGGGAAAAATGATTTTCTGTGTGTGTAATTGGAATGCTTGTATCAGTCTTTGCAAGGTAAGCTTACAACCATTGCCAATAAGATTTCGGCTGTAAGAATGTGGAGGGTGAACGAGGAGGGAATAAATGGAGACAAGGAGCGTGATCACCGACTTTTCATGGAACACACGACGGTCGTCAAATACCTAACACAGGCAGCTACTCTAACACCGGCTCTCGAAACTAGTATGGTTTCCTATACCTAACATATATGTCGTGCGCACGGAGTATCAGTACCTCCGCTGGTTATGAAACTTCAAAGACTTAGAGGGGCAGTTAACCCGATGGCAAGGGATCTCGCAGAAACGTGGCTTTTTTATGCGAACTTGGATCCGGCGAACGACACTCTGACGCTGACTTGCTGCGGATGCATTCCCAGTGTTGCAGATGACTGAAGTACCTTTATCCTATCGATCGCTCATTTGTCTTACGAGCCGTTGATGGTCAGATCAAATAGGTTCAGTAGGTTTCTGCATTCTGGTCTGCTGACTCTCTGGCTGGTCGTATTTATGGCTAACGTGATATTAGTTTTGGTCGTCTACTGGCTGTCAGAAAAAGTAGTATATGCTCTCAAGTCTGATATTCTGATTCCGCACCGATGACAGGGTTATAGTATGATTCACGAAACAGGATTCTTACCCACATTCATGGCGACTGTCTATTTTGTTCTAAGCAACACGTGGCGCTGAACAGCCTGTAGAGTGCAGAATATGGCCGCTGGCATCAGGCTCAAGCAACAGATTCCGAAATTTGGCTAATCTACGCAAAGTGTTGTGACATTGATGGCAGACCAACAGGCAAAGAAGTTGAAGAGAAAAGCTATTAATCTGGCTGTCTCTGGGGGCTACGGGAACAGCTCAAGATAACGGAGGAAGTATTACATATCCAATATAGACCTACACACACGAGAAGGTTTGTGGCTTCTCAACCCTTGGTACGTGAAGTCCTACCAAACTTGTATCACACATTCGGTCATGCCGGAATAAACAAACTGGAGGTGGCCATGCGAGAAAACTTTTTGTGACCACATAAACGGACAGATATCAGGTTGTTAAGTCAATCGTGCGGGAAGTGCACAGAAGCCCTGAAGTAGGATGTGGAGCGTCGCTGCAATTTATGACTGCAGAATACCCTAACGAGTTGGTCGGCCTTGAAATTGTACAACCATTGCCCGACAAACCTCGTAACAATCGATGTATGTTGATCCTGGCAGATTGCTCCATCAGATGATGCGAAGTAGTCCCGTTTGCACAGGTGGCTACGTCGACGGTAGTAACAGCTGCTGCCGATCATTGGCTGTGTAGGTGGGGAGGCATTGGCCAACTCCATTCAAACCAAGTTTCCTGCTCTGAAAAACTCCTGGTCTGCGAAGTGTGTAAGCTGCTAGAAATGGATAAAACACGATCTGCAGTTTATGACCTGCGGGGTAACGGTCAAGTGAAAAGAACGAAACAATTCCTTAAGAGTCTCCCCAGGGGTTTTGCAGAGAAGAAGGTCATCGGATGGGACTTCGTCATATCAAAGTGTTCGTTAAATTGCCGCAGTTCTATCCACATGTTAACCAGTCGAACCGTATATTTTTATGGAGCGGCCGAGAAGTGTGATCACCCTCAGATGCCCGACTACTAGTTACGCAACAACTGCAGCCTCCAGTTGCACAATATGTAAGCAAGCTTCTTGATACACCTCAGCGTACCCACTAAATTGCACAGACACATCTGCAGATATCTCAAGAGCATCAGAAGGACCACTGCAAAAAGAGTGTATTTGTGTCGAAAGAATGTAGCTGCACAACACCGTTCGGAACCCGGGAGTCTCACTGAAGATGCACAAATGTCGAGTGAATACTCTCAGAGGCAATCTGTCAAGTTAGTGAACTGACAGAAGCTGAAAGACAGCCGACTATGTTTCATTTTAGCTGACTAAAGTCATACACGTGGATTACAATCCGTGGACCACCATCGGTTGTCCCCGAGATCGGGATGGAAGTCGAAGTTTCGAACGAGTTAGACATAGGTGACGCACCACGGACGGTGCTCAGAAAGGAGAGAAGTTGTGGGGTGAGGTGCTACAACCTGTTTTCACTTATTGCCTTTCAGATCAACAGACGCCTGCTGACACTGAGCAAGGAAAACCGACTAGATCCGGGAACATTGCCCCCTGCCTCGAATCCGTGTATCAATAGCTGAATTGCTGCAACGTACGGTCTGGGCCCGCAAGAGCGTACGGACTGAACTTGATTTATGTAGCAGAATGCTTCTGTGCTGTTGACATCGTCTTAGTTTGCTTCTGTGTGTCATGTGCATGACTTCTTGAACCTTTGGCCCAATGCCATCTCGTGTTATTTAATTTTACAAGACTGTTGTTGAGAACCCTACTTCAGAAAAACGCTGTTTCTTGGTGTCTCAACTCCGCCCCACACTCATCAAACACGCCGACTCTGGCCAGAGTTGTTCCGGAGTAGGATAGAATTGGTTCCCAATTGGTCATAGCAGCATCACGTTGGCGGCACCCTTCTGACATTCTCAGTTATTTGTTTCAATTGCTGAAGCGGTTCGAATCCTAGGTAATTCAGCGCTGACATTAGTCCGTAGGTTTCACCGACCTCTCTCGCAATCGGTTTTTTAGCGAACGATCTAGCTTGACAAGAACTTGCAAGCTAATTTAACGGGTTCATTCATGTCATGGAGCGTTTGTTTCGAACGGCTTCAAATGATCTTACGTGACCGGCGTATAGATGAACAAGGGGGCCTCGAATAACTCACCAAACTGATCGTTAGACGGACATATTATCATAAGATTTATCTGCGTGGCCGTTGAACACCTAGAAATCAACAGCAAAACGATATGTAGCACAATATAAACAAACTGTTTGTATATCTCAGAGAAAAATTGGTATACTAAAGTCCACGGAGTACCAGCAAACAGCAATCATTGACGTAAAAGCTGATGGAATTTCTAAATCCAGCACCCTGCATGCAGAAGGCGATTCGAACACGAAGAACCCCGGAAAATAAAGGCCACAAAATATTGAGGAAGCAAGGGGGCATGAGAGGAACGAAGAACGAGAAATCACGAAAAGAGTGACATTAAAATTCAATGAAAAACCACTTGCTGGGGTGAAAAATGTTTACGCGTGAAGTCAAGGAGCCATAACAAGACATAACAAGACCTGTAACAGACAGGACATCACTACATCAGAAATTAACTTTATGCGAAAAGCGCATTGTGGACCACCACGTGGTACTTACAATCATACTATGATTCTGGTAAACGTCCACTGCACGTCACTGTTTTTGCGTTAAAGGGTTGTCAACATGTGAAGTCAAAACATGAATCAACATGCCCTGCAACAGACAGGGTTTCACTACGTCGAAATCTCAGATGCACGTTTGCCTGATAGAAGTTGTACACGTGGTGGTGGCGATAGTTTAAGTGAACATCATGCTTCGTTTTGGTACAATTCCTTGTGGTTATCCAAATCTGCCAAGTCAACCTCCGTGACAGAAGATATGTCACAAACAATTAGTGGTGCTTGTATATGGAGGGTTAATTTCAATCGACTTCAACCACGCCTCCATGATATACCACACCTGCTCATGTTTTATTCTGGTATCCACCTTCAGGCTTCTCTCTGCGTATGCCACTTCCAGATTGCCCCTTTAGTTAAATGAACTTTGAAAATCTAGGTTCTTGCCGGTTTGCGGTTAGCCTCTGATTATCGGCGTGTTGGAACTGATCCAACAAAATAAAACCCTGTCAGTTATCACTATCGACAATCGATCGACAATGAAAAGCCAAGTCTCAGCGCGTTGACTTCGTGTATTATTGCCGACCCGTGGAAAATAGAGAGTACAGAGACACGTAAAGCTAGCGAGGCACGGAGCGAGTTGTGATTTTAGCCCCGGGCCGGATGTTACAAAATGGGTAGCTTGACTAAAACAAAAGTAGGTACAAACCAAGATAATAGAAAATGTACAGATGAATGCGACTATCAAAATACCATTTATTATAGTCACTACAGGCGTTTGGATCTCTCACAGCTTGTCTATGATTCCTTGGAACCACTTCATGATGAAATGTTTCACGTTAACACCACTCTCTTGGGAAGAGTTTTGATCAAATAAAACGGCGTTTTTTAAAGCACCAGAATCAAAAATTGCTATTCATAATTATTTGGAAAATGTTGGTGTTCATAAGGCGACACTTCCCGTTCGTCCCCAGCCAGTTTATCATCACCCCCCGGTGCTTTAGCAAACACCTAGTTACATATCTTTTATGTTTACTCAACAGCTGTGTGTCTCCGGTGAATGACTGTAAGGATGCGACTTTACGAAAACAGTAACCAACAAATCGGAAGTAAATCCGGACCTAACATAACCGGACCATCATAGGTAAAAGGTACATTCTTCAGGTCAGTTTTTAGCATGTCTCTATTGAATAATAAAAGTGTGTTATATCATGTCTACATTCAGAGCGGCATGACACCTTATTATCCGAAATTACTTTTAAAACTTCACAAAAACAATGGTGTGAAAAGCAACCAAACCAGAGGCACGTGACAATCAAATGATCCAGAGCTGCCGAAGCAGCCTGGATGGACAAAATCTACACTCAAGTCAAAATCAGCCATTGTGAAGTCAGATATATTTATTGCTGTGTAAAATACCATTCTCAGTTTGATCATAATCAGTATTCACTGATAAAACTGGTCTCACGAAAACGTGCCACTCATCGAAGTTTCTAATATTTGGTTGATGAGTAGAGTAAAAAAGACAGGTTGACGCCTGACCTACAGATGACCAACTTGGCCGAGCCGGCTGTTGGTCCGCAAGTGTTACAGGCATTCAGAGTAAAAATGGCGAGCTCGTATTCTGATGGATTGTGAAACCGGAGGTGAGACAATTTCAACTCTTGGCAGAATACCTCAACGAGAAGGGGGAGTTGTGTCCAAAATCCCACAGCGAGTCGATCGGGGACAGCATAGAAGACTGGATGAGCCACTGCACAGCGGGATCAGATCAATGGGCGAAGAACAGCAAGCGAAAACCCCCTGACAAAAGACGTCGGACACACACAAACCGGGCCGAAGTTCACACGACGTGTGAAGAGAAACATGAGGTGTTGTGGATCGGAATTCCTGTTCACTGAGTCGGGCAGTAAAGAGGGTGGTTTAGTGAATGGATTTTCACCACGGTATGTTACAGTATGGGCTACCCTGTTTCTCATCTAGTTAACTTCATAAGTAATCCCAACAGTCCAATCAATCAAAATTTCACTACGAAGAAAGGGCTGTCAACCCTGTCATCAACTATGGTGAACGATAACCAAGTTACCCAATACCACGCCCTAGGTACATTTATTAGCAGACTCTCGTATGCGCCCCAAAAGCTGTTTACTTTTTAGTGTTTACTGACCAGAGATGAAGGAAATGAGCCTAGTAAGCTTTGTGCCCGATCATGTGTGCGCTGTTTGCGTCAAATTGGAACAAGTGGTCCTAGTGAGATTGGTCAAACTTACGGCGCATTCATCATCATGACATGCTTTGATCAAGACATCACTGGCCATCAGAATAGCCAAAATTTCGGTATTCAATGCCAAAGAATGAGTAATATCACTGAGTCCTAACTTTATGGTTGGCGGCAAGAGTGCGAAATGATCATACTTCACATATCATGAACGGTAAACAAATATGTTACAGAAAGTATTCCAGAGAAGCTGACTACTTTCCAGATCGGCTGCAGTAATGACGAATTAAAAAGTTTCATGCTATCCGGCTGGTGTCTAAAATTGTGTCCACTCAACCTAGTGTAATCGTTCACCATGCGAGATCTTGTGTTTCCTGGCCACACGTACTGTTCACCGATTGACATCCTCGGTTTGGTTGTCCGACAGCTTCTGGCAGAACTTCAATATATCCCGTTGTACTGAGACTTCCGACGTACAACTGTTGATCTTCCACTTTCAATCAACTTGCAATCTTCGGTAAATTTGCCTTCTGGATTCTACCTCATTCTGAGAACTCTTCAACTCGAATATTGTGGAAAGTAGTTCTATCTTCAACTCGATTCAAGTACAACCATTCATTTGTTCTTATCGCAATTACCACTCTTATGCAGTTTCTAATGTGGTTCGACTACTGCAGAAACCCAGCCTGCTTATTCATTCGCTGATCGCAAAGCTTGTAAGCAATCGGGGATTTGGTTGATATGCCTTAAATGCCGTTTACAGCTGGTCACAGCTTTTGTATCCGGAGGGACTTTTATTCCGGTCCCCTAAAGATGAGCTGACAGAAAAGATTTTATGGCCGGTTAGTTGTAATATAACGTTACTTTTTTTGACTATCTACCACGTTGTCCAGCATGTTAATCGTAAAGTTCTGTAAGTTCAGACATTTGAGTAAGGTACCTTTCATATTCATATTCTAGGGAGGTACATAGGTTGAAGGCCAGAAACTCACCTCTTTAGCTTCACAAGACATACTGTTTACCTGAATTTACTTACTGCATTGAATGTCTTCACAGATCTGTTAGCTTCTTTCTGGCTCACAATACAAACTCTGGCCTTGAATAACCACAAAACCTGCACTTGTTGTCCTTGACTGTAAAGTTAAGTAAATGACTCGGTTTAAAAAGATCTAGCATAACTATTCCTTCCTACACAGCTCTTTCTATCCACCGCCTGTTTCAAACTGTATCGGTAACTAATATTGCGATGTCTCCCCATAAGAATACATAAACTAGCGACCTTGACCCAATGCAACTTGAATTCAGCAACAAGTTCCTTATCGTTTTAGTTTGCAAACACCACATACTACAGTTTGAGCTCAACGATTGTCAAATTGTTTCTGCTGTTACACACACTAAATGAAAACTACTTTCACAGAAATTCACACCTCATACAGTAAACACGGATAAGAAGTACAAATGGGACGATCACTGACGTTTCTCCCCACATTCTAGCAACCGATTTTATCAACGCATCATGTAAATTTAAAAAACTCACCCTACTATGTCTAGACTTTGAAATCGTTTGTACATTTTATGGTAAAAACATTCAAATGCAATGCATGATTGCTTATCCTTCACACATGCAATCTCAAGTATTTCGCCTGGAGTACCATGCTCCACACAACATTGCTTCACGCACACAGCCTCATCACCCAATCCATTGTGACTTTTTTGTTGTTCTCTGTCAAAATTGATACGCCCAGAGAACGCCTGGATAGAATTCCTGTACCAGTTTAGTGTTGTCACCATGCTTTTAACTGTACCAAGAAACCACTAGGTTTGCTTAGAAAGTGACCAAAAGTAAAGGGCTGGTGGACTCAAAAGTCGCCGGCTTTCCTCTTACTTAATGCAGGTCACTTTCACATGGACACATGGAGTTATTGTGCTTTGCCAAATACGTTGTTGTTATTGTTATCTGGTAAACAACTTCGTTCACCCAATCTCATTATTAAAATCCACATGCTAACATTTGGTCGAATTTGATTACGTTTTGTCTCCATTGTTACCGCACAAATTTAAAAGTTAATCGAAAACTAAACGTCATTTGATCTTTAAAAACATGGAATATAATAGCATCGCGCCGAGCAGTGGCTTGTACGGTGAATTCTTCTATGCTTGTCTGATGAGCTGTCCATACCAGTCCAACTGATCATCGATGATTTTGTTCACTGTTGTTCACTGAAATGATTTTCGCAGAGAAATCTTTGGTCTGTATGTTTTGGGTGATTCAGACCCGTAAGATCAGAAAACGATCAAAATGGACTTCTGGACCATATTGCTAACGAACTATGGGAATGCTTTAATAGGCTCAAAATAGATGAGGGAAGAAAGGTTGGAAGCTGGCGTTGAATAAAAGCAAGCAACGGAGCAATGGTGTTCATCTGTGTAGAATTATTGTTAATAAATAATTGGAAATTTATCTGCCGTATTGTATAGATGTGTTCCCTCGGTGCATGTTGAAGAAAAGAGCAGCTAACTTGATTTGGCCTGTTCAATATACAACCCGAGGTGATCCGCGATTGTATTAACTCACAGCACAAGTATAGTAGATGTTTGTGAGGTTGATAGACTGAGTGACAGTGTTGACTAGCCCAGATGAACGTGCTCGGGTGAAGTGCACAATAAAATAAGAAATAATTTTATTTCCTTCTCAGAAAACCAAACTAATTTTATCTATTATATGGTGGTTTCTCACCATAATGAGCACCCCTTACGAAGGACACTTTCTGAGTCTCCGAATTGATCCCAATAGTAAATCATTTTTGTCCTCATTCCGAAACGGATATTTTTTGTAGCTTAAGTCCAAGGACATTCAGACACCCTCACTCACTTTGTTTCAAACCAGGAAACATGGGAGAAAATGGGCTGGAACAATAAGTGCTAGTAGACGAAGGACGGTTAGTCACATCTGACATGTGGATACCGCACACCGCTGAAGTGCACAACCCTATACCGTAGTGTTCATCCTGTTCATTACACTGACATACTCAACTTTTTCAAAATTACTGTCCTACCGTTGGCTTACATTCACCACCACAGTATGAGCAGCGGACTTGTTGGGGGGGATTTGGGGACCAAATATTGACATGCCACCGGCGAATGGCTGCAAGTTGATTGGGCCGGGCGAGGTTATGCTGACTACGAGCAGCTTTATCTTCAACCATTTAAATACTCACCGGCTGGACTATGTAGTATTTCAAACGGGTTATCCTCCACTCAAAGGCCACATTTTCAGTTTCAATGTAATTGCGCTCGAGAGAATGTGTAATTATGTCGGACTACTCACAAGTAGGCAGTGAAAAGCAGTCCAATAGTCAAATTATAATTCTCACGTAGTAATTCGCGGTGCCATGTGCCCGGAGTCAACGCGAAATTCAACCGCACCGGCTAATGTATGTAATGCGCACAAGAAAACGTGCACCGTCTGATAGACTTTTCTGTCCACCTTGTCTACAGACGTTTACATGCATACGCATGTTCACAACATTCCGGGACAATGGGAAACAACCAGCATTTGCACCGCAGTTATGTTACTGTGCTCGTTGATTTGATTTTTCGGGTGACGATTAGGACTTGTTTACCACCCGGCCGACAGCAGTCCCAAGATCAGATAAACGCCCTGGGGAAATCATTCGTAAAATGCATAATACAGCCATAGTGTGTAGCGGTGTGTCATGGGACGATGTCCAAAATTTCCCCAGTGAAAGATATAATGGGGCTTGGCTCTAATTAACCGTCAGCTGTGGTCACTCGAGACTGACAGAAATGGAAACGAAAACAATTAAAACTTCTAGCTCTGGTTCTTTAAGGGCCAAGCGTATGCATTCGGATTTTCTTGCTTTATTTCCAGATTGACCGAAAAGTTACCATGGTGGCCAGGCTGTTTGATAGCAAGCTGGAGAAACAGACTTGTGGTACTGCACCGAACATTCCCAGATTGGTTTGAAATTCTAAAGAAGTGAAAAACCATGTGTGGCGTTAACACAATACTACAAAAGGAACGTCAGCTTACGCTGAAGTTGTTTTTGGGCTTGTTTAAGCAACGCACAGAGGTCGGCGAAAAATTTCAAGGCGAAATCACTGAACTTTGTGTTATAATTGGGTCAATTTTGCTCCACTCAGTAATACAGTTTGTGATCGAAGCCATCTTCATTTTTGATTCCACATAGAACAATATCTCTAACAGTTGATTATTTACTGAATGCAACAAACATCCTTCAGTGCATCTAAAAAATAGCACTTGTTTTAGTTTTGTCGCGCTCAGCTTTACATAACTACTTGTCATCTCTTGTCTACCCGTATTCAAGAAAGTATACTTGCATTTGAGATGTATGTTCAGAATCCAGATTTCTAATAACTTACCAGCCATTTTAAGCCTGGCGCGGAATACGTGTGATTAGAAATGGCGTGGAAGACTCAGACGTTATATGACAACTGAATCTGGCTGTTGTACAAGTCCATTACAGGAGCATTGCTCCGTATAGGGGACAAGGGTGCGGTATAAATTGTAATCTGTGCAACCTTGTCACTCTGCAGATTGGTCCAGGTCAGCAAATTACATGTGGATGTAGTGATATAAATGTTACCATTCGAGATGTGTGGGAGGTGTGGGTTTAGCCTGTATCAAGGCTTTGAATCCATGGCACTGAAAAACATGCTATTCAGAGTTTAATTTCACACACTCATCAGACCCGCTAGACAAGTGTAATCGGAAGAAACGAAATTCTCGGAAACATATCGGTTGCTCAACAGCGGTGACTCCAGGATCAGGATTGTGGGGTAACGGTCATTTTCCACCACAAGGGAATTAAAAGTGTTGTTCTATGGTCCTTGTCTGAAGCTCCAGTAAAGACATACATTTTGATACCAGCGAAGCTAATTCGGGCGTTTGTCTGTGAAAAACTATCCTGGTTAAAATATTTACGGTAGTCTATCATTACTTTATTTTTTAACCTACCAGAATTTTCCACAGCATTATTAGAAGGCGTTGACAGAAGCTCCGGAATACACATGAAGGGTATGCAATGTGATAAGCTTTGGTAAATAAGTAAACCTCCTGTAGGACATCTGAAGAGCTTCAGCTTCAGGTTCTAGTTGGTGCTCAACATTTAGCTGGAGACTGTCTTTCATCTACCTTTGTAGGATGAATACACGGAGCGCCTTCTGTTTACCTGCTCAACAAACAGGAAGTAAGATTGCTGGGAAATCAGCTAATATGTTGACGTTATTTGTAGGTTTGGAGGTTTTACTCTTTACCCCAGAAGTCTGGCCAACGGGCCAATGATAGCCAAAGGAAACTTATGAGTATCATACAGAATTTCGCGTTCAGACCATAAATATCGTAAGAAAAATAACATATTAATGGATAACTTTCAATCACCGTGTTTTACGCAGTGCGTCGTGTTTGTTAGTGGTATTAGTTTCAATTCTGGCCTAACAATGAAGATGATAATAGAAAATTAATTGGTTATTTGAGTTTTTGATTGGTGAGAAATGAAAAAATAAGTTGGATATTAGTACTCACGAAAAACCATTGGCTTTGCCATATAACGTTTCCTTGGTCCGTGGTGGCCTGCGTGGGTGTGCTACTGAGGGAGCTACTCCCAAGTATTGTTATGAAAGCTCCTTAGGAATGTGTAACAAGCAATAGGCATAAAGAAAGAGCATCAAATGAATTCGTGCTGTCTCCCATAAAAGGGACCCAAAAGCCCCACGGAATTTAATTGGAGTGTATCTTGTTGCCCAACTTGCTTTCTAGTTGAACATCAGTTTTCCTATTGTGATAAAGCTAAATGTTTTATCCTTTTAGCTGAAACCGTCGAACCAGACTTCACTCTTCAGAGTTGGCTACAACTTTTGTGTTTACCAGACTTCTTTCTCCAAGGCCTTAAGGATAACGTCATACTTCTCTGTTTATCAATTTAGCACCGACAACTCATATCGCAACGAAAGGACTTTCAATGAAGCACAATCTTTACTGTTCAACTCGCCGTTTGCCATGCTACCGGAATTCCGGTCCAAGACAACCCCCCCCCCAGTTTTCGCTGACGTGTGCATTTCTACCCGGTTTGTGTGGGTGACCGAAGCTTTCTAACAGGGTTTGTTTGCCTGCCATTCCTCGTCCGCTGCTCCCATATACTTGGGTGATAGCTCTTCCGGTCTCCGGTGTTGTCCGCGACCCACTCTCTGTGAGCTTTTGGACGATAAGGTAATCCTATGAGAGTTAGAATACTAGCATCTCCGGTTTGGTTATCCTCCACGATATGAATACCACGGAAATCCTTATTCAAATTTAGCAAACATAGAACGTATCTGCACGCAAGTGTACTTTGCCAAAACTTCTGGACGACTGTTCACAAATTGAGAATAGCACTATTTCCAATGTAACAAATTCTTCTAATTTTCGCTTACATAGTTATTTATCGATTCCTCGTACTAACCATTTGATGTTTATGGTTGCATACAAACTGGCGAACGTGATTCGTTTGTTGTTCCGTTTCGAAATGACCTAGAAGTATTTTTAAGTGCTTTTTGTGTGTCAATAACTGGTTTTCCATTGTCTCAGATATGGAAGTTTTCAATCTAGGGAGTGCTCTGTTTAAGAAGATAATTACTGCCATTCATATGAAGATATTGTCGTGAGCTGATTCTATGGGGGAAGGGAATCAATAAATTACATGTGATTTGGAGCAACGTTGCTTAACGTTTTTGCGTTAGCACCGCCCTGAAAGTGAAATTAATGTTCACGTCCATCCTGATGGGTCAACTAGCCAACCAGTACCTGCTAAAAATAATGAAAGGTCGTAACTTTAATGGATCGTTTCTATACGAACGATGTACACGTCATAGTGGGTTAACCGGTCATTACACTTTGATGTTAGTAAGATATGTGGTTCCGCCCATAACACGAAAGTGGCCGATTTGGCCTTCTTTCTGCACATTAACTGACAAGTTTAAACGCGGATGAACAGGTCACAGGATATTGATATGGAATGTTACGTGAACAAACATTTAGATCAACGGAACTCCCTGACATTGATGGTCACCATCAGTACAAACTGATCATAAGATGAATTATGTCTGTACCGTTAGGGTGGAATCAGCGAGTCTCACCAGATTTACACGCCATAATAAAACGTACTGATATAGATGGTTTGTGTACCTATGTAGTAAATGCGGAAATTCGACGGGAAGCGTTGATCAGTGCTGGGTGGACATCAAGTTGTGTACTAAGCCGTTTTTCATCAAATCTAAATAAGGCCAGTCACTCTACCTGGTTTCAACATGCTGGTTACTTTCGATCTAGATATTGTAGATACCGCTTGCATCTTCACGGCAGAATCTACCCCTGCAGAAAATGGGCGAGCGGAGTACATCTATCCGGAATGTCGCCAGACATATATATCTAACGCTGGTATATCGGCACACACTCTCATGTGCCGACGCGAAGATGGTGCAGAACAGAAAGCAGGAATTTATTGTTTTCCAGTCGCTGGCCGAACCGATTATAACCGCAGCTTTCCGATCAAAATTGGTCTCAGTCAACACAGGAGGTGTGCGCATCCCGTCACACGCAACCGGGTGAGACTCATGTTTATGAAACCCGCCGGATCACACTGGCCCCACCAAGAAACGGCTTCTCTATTGAGACTTACTAGTGAGCTGGCTCTATCGTACTCCATACGACACGAACTTTATTACCACCTCATGTTATATTCTCCCGGTCGTACTATGCAGTGAATCAGGACGCATCTATATGCTGTGAACTAGCAGAAAAATGTTGCTCTTTGTGCCAATTTGACTTCGGTCTCGCAGCTGAGCATGACCTCAGGTATTTAGCCCTAAATGCTGGGCATTCCGAGTAGTCTTCCTGTTTGGTGCAAACAGCACTAACCCAACTAAAGTCCAATAACCAGGCTTCTTTAAACGGTGAATTGCCAGCAATTACCCGCGATTTTCGTGCAGATATTTTTACAACGGTACACGCGAGGTCAATGCTAGACAAGAAAGCCTCACAGGCTTTTCCGGAAATCTGGCAACTGGTCACTCAACGACGTGCTCATGTCACTGCGGAAACCCGCACCAACAGGAAGCATATAGGGAGAGCTGACTAGGCTGCAATTCAAGCCTCATACCAAAAGCCAGAGAACGACGCTGTTTTCGTAATCTTTTCTGGAAACTGCAGAAGTGTCTACAAAACAACCCGCGGTCTCTCAGATAATTACAGTGAGTACTGGTCCGATGTGCTATTGGTTCATCAGCACGTTGATGAGTGAACAACAAGTACGCTTCCGTTTCCTGTTTAGTCCTTGAACAGTTAGTTTTCCGCATTCTGAAAAGCATAGAAAGTACCTTTCCTGGTTTGGACAGATTGTTGTCCAAACATTCGAATAATGTGGAAGCAGGTACCGTGCCCTGATATTCCGAACTCTTCCTGTTAGCTGAAGGTCGTTCAATTCATCTGTGCCGCTTCCACATTATGCTCACTCCGAAAGTGAATAATCCTTCCTCTTTCAGTGAACTGAGACTTTTCGCCGTATCTACAACTTCGGTACACCGTCCACACAAGATATTGCTCGATCGTTGGTATCCGCGCTTGTAACTGACTGCTCTTCAGTTCGCATTCCCATACCGTGACGGTTATTTCAAGGTGACCTCACTACTCCACACGCTGTTCTGGAACACACGCGTCAAGTCTTTCAGCCCCTATACGGCATTTGTTGACGTGTAAAAGACGTTCAACTCTATCTCACAGGACTCAATTATTAGATTGGCTCAAGCTTTCGGTTCAATCCTACCTCTAACGAACCACACTTCTGATTGTTATCGGAATGTTTCTGCCATATTCAGAGGCTCCGCGCTCCGGTCCCAGCGTGGGGTTCCCGTGTGTGATTCACTGTCGTCTTTGCTATTTGTCACGGCAGTGGATGAGATATTAGTTCTATCTTGACCGGAGCTTGGCTACTAGTCCCATAACACATTGGTCAGCGGTTTCACCTGTATCCTCAATCTGATCCTCCTGGCCGAGAATCCGACACGTCTCCCCGAGATGCGTGCAGCCGCCGCTAGTGCTCTGGAGCTACCTGGAGTGAAGGTCAACACGCAAAAGACTAAACGTAAGCGAACGTAAGCACAACGCAACTGCTATCGCTGATGAGCCTATTGAATTCAACGCGAACATTGTCTACTCACTAAGCGCCTCTGACACAGTGACTTACTCAGGTGCTCCGTTCATATGGAAAGGTAAGCCATTAAGCAGTCACCGACTTCAGCTTCGGGCAAATCTGAATTATATAACCAGGATGCTCCTGAAGCCACATCAAAGGCTCTACTTTTTGAGGCAGCACCTGATCCTTGAGATGAATCTCTTGCTTTTCTACCAAGACAAGCTCAAATCTACGATCTCTACAATCCGCCAGTTTATTCGACAGTTTCTCCACCTTTCCAAAAACACATCAACCGGGTACATTTTCACCCTAATTCGATTGAGCGACATGGGAATTCTGAGTTTACCAAACACTGTTGTTCCAATCTCGTGCAAACCGCTAGTGTTGAGGCTACTCTCCAGTCAGTAGCTAGTTTTGAGGGGCGTGGTCAACGATAATTCTTTTGGCTCTGTCATGAGGGACTTCAGTGTCCCGGTACCCGTTTAGTGTGTAGTAGTGGCGAATAAGGAGAAGCCCCATGAAACGTAAACGGATAGTTTTTATAACAAGCTAGACGGCTGTGCTTTTAAAGAAGTGTCTCACTCTCCACTCACCAATCGTTCGTTGTTGAATCCAGATTGAATTTTCCTCAGAACCGTTATTTGTGCCATCCAGTTTCGATGATGCCTTCTGCAGGCTAAGATCCGGAATTTCCAAGTTGCCCGATGTGACCACTCAGTTCTCCGTCGTGGCAACTGCGGTCAACCAAAAAGCCTCGTTCATATTCTCCAATCGTGCTGGATCACCCACGATTTGCGTCGTGCTCAGAACAGTCGAGTAACCAAGGACCTCCCGGAAAGGTTGTGTAATCTAGGCTACGCAATGTTCGTGCGGCTACGAGTGCCAACGCAGAAATCGCCCATCAAACCCGAAGTCATCGCGGTTCGTGACGGCGCTGCTAGGGTATTGAATGTCATTATAGTGAACGGCTACCGAAGCCAATTTGCCTGGACATACAAGGTGGTGAAGTATAGGCAGACGATCATAAGGCTGCCATACAGTCGGTCTTTCATACCGTGGGCTGTGATGTGGACTTTATTTCTCATTCACTTGTGGTTACCAGTATTCGTTGTAACATACGCCCACTTTTACGCAATGTGATTCATTGACTGAGACTGCCTCCCCACACAGTCACTGATTTATGCCTACTGGTTGTTCTAGGTCTCCTGGAAGCCTGTCACATTCACGCTTGGACCCTGGCATAAATTTTCACCATATTCTGGACGTTATCTTACTATGAAGGACAATTCTCCGTCCCGATGCGTGAGCCTCGATTGTGATAGCACTGTTATGTCTTGAAAAGGTTTTGCTTTTGAGAGATTCCTTTTTCACTTTGTCCTTTCTTTTTGTTACCCCATCACACAAATAAGTTTCATTTGATGACTGGAAGTATTAACGTTTGGTACTGTCGTAGAAGGATTTATCATTTGTTCAGTGTTTTTAACCATGCAGCAACCTACATATGACAGACTGATCTGAATTTCCATGTTATTTTGTAAATTTGTGCAGCTTAACTTTTGGTGTCACCACGTGGTTTCTTTGAAAGAAGGTTAGTAAGTTGCCACTCAAAGCGAACGATAAAAATATAATCACTGTGGACACATTTCTGGTAGACATGCACACATCCTCCGTATAAACATAACGATTCTATAGAAACTGGCAAAAAATGTTCGTTGTGTAGTTCTCTTCGGTTAATCAAGCTAGGACTAAGCTGGAGATAAATAAAACCTCCGTTACTACAAACTAACTATTATGCTGGTAAGTCAGGCTCCCCACTCGTCTCGGACGGCTTTTATTGGTTCAGTATTTGCGTTGTTTTTTTAACTCAGTTTGTCTAAGAGTGTGCAACCCATTGTTACTGCTTGCACGATGAACGGTTTCACATTTCCTAGTTGTTTTTCGGCTGCTCGGTGTCATATCTCTAGATAATTTATGAGCAGTCTTTTGTCTAATGAACTGTCCGAGTTTGTCTTCACTTTGACCAGTTTTTTTGTTCCAGTTAGGATAATAAGAAGTCGAAGTATTCTTCAAAAGCTGAGGGAGTTTTCCTTCACAGTTCCAAATGGCCGCCGTTCACCAAAGTTTGCAGGCATATCACAAACTGTCCTGACGCATTGTTAAATGAACGTGAGCTGAGAACAAGAAACGAGGATAAACAACTATTCTTGAAAACAGATTGGGAAGATGGCTAGTTCTTGTGACCTTCAGCGTTGTTGTCAGGCCTCACGTACCTAATAATACTGCTCGCTGTCATCTCTGTGTAAATCGACATTGGACTCTATTAGTGTACATGTTTTGACAGAAAACGTTCTATGCAAATGAAGTTTACATAATTCAGCTAAGCTGTATGCACTAGGCTAGAAAATATGAACACACCCTATCCTAACCGAGACCAAATCAATCCACACCACATCAGTCGCGATGTGTACATCTGGATCCGTGTGATTGGAAGCCGAAACAGTTTGCTTGGGATGGAGTTCCATTAATCGTGGTAACCATGGTATCCAGGAACTTGTTTTTTGTGATAAAACTTCACTGGTCTAACTTTCGCTCATTCATATCATGTTTAATCAAACAGAATACGAACGTCGTATCTGTCACGTGAGCAGAGCTCACAAACTAGTCACCAGTTTACCCGTGAGGCTTAAGTGGTCCAAAGTGCGCATTCGGTTATTCAGGTAGATGAGACGGAACATCAGAATCACAATGATTAGCTTGTTCACACTGATATAACTTCATCATTCTTCTCTAAATTACATTCACATACACACCAACTAGGACAGAGTTTTCTGCTATATCTAACTAGTCCATAGTAGAGTGAGCCTGAGAACGGAGTAGAGGTACGTGTTCAAAATCACAGAGCCGAGGGAGACCATTAGTCCTATTAAATGATGTTTCTGTCACCTTCTTCATGCAGTTATCTCCTACTAGTGTTCTTTGATAGAGCCATCTGGTATGCCATACGAAACCCAGTGGAACAAGTCGAGCAAGTAAGTAGGGAAAACTCTAACATTTGCTTTACTTAGACGGTCACATGTTCGGTCTATCTGTTCCTGTCAGCTAAACAACGTTCATGAAGTTCTACGGTTATACGCATCGAGAACAAATGAGACGATAATATTAACAAGCAACGTTCAAAACACCCGTCAAAGGAGCCAGGTGGTGAGGAGCATTTGAGGAGGAGTGATACTGGACAGCAAGCAGTATATTTCAACTGTTACCACCCCATCAGTTAGCCATGTGCATCCAATCAACCTGCTACCAACGACGTACCTGATCTCTAGCCCAATGTTGGCTTCTGACCGAAAAAGTGTCAATAACATGACCAACCCGATGAGTGTTATGAACGTCAGTCACACTCAAATCCCACCTTTAATAATTCCCTCACAGATGTAGTGGTCGTCTGCGAACTTCATTTAGGCAATAGGGAACGAGTGGATGACTGTGGGCTTGTGCACAAGCTTGCCATGTGAACCATATATTTAAGTTTTTTCTGCTTTCTCAACAAACAGAGCCTGAGCATTTGGCGCACCTACCACATATAAAATGCTGTATAAAAAACATGCCTTCTTGTCATTTCTCATGAGTTCGACTGTGCTCTCTGGTTCCCATAAGTTGACTCTTGGGCTGGTTGTTTTCAAAGCTGCTATCAATGGATATCATTCCAGTTGATTTAGGTACTGAATTCACAGAGAGTTTGGGGACATCGTTCAACTGTAAGAAACAGGCATACTGTAGTTGAGTTTGTCCACATATGTTCAAAGTACGTGCCAAATGTGTCAGTTCTCCGTCTTACCTGTTGGGCTTTTTCCAACTAGATGATGTATCCTGTATGTACTGTTATTACAAGTTGAATATCACTCAGGTCTGGTGGTTCCGTTTGCATTCAGGTACAAATTACAGACCTCGGAATGGGCTTTTCAGTCGCCATTCAGGGGACATCGGTAATGCATGTACGTATTCAAAACGGGTGACAAGATCACGTCTCAGCCCTCATATGATAAGTTTTGTGGGCAGCATTTTTACGGACTCCTCCATAACGACTACCGAACCGTATTATCCCAGTTTTCAACCTGGTGGTTTACGAGTAGTACGTTTGTTGCTCCCCAATTCCATATATAATAAATAAGTTGATATTACCAAAAATAACCGTAGGAAGGAATTGAGCTAACTGACTCTGATGAGGCAGACACGAACGTGGAAGGCAAGTGTGAACTGGAAGCATCATTGCCTCTGTCTACGATAATATCTCATTGCAAACAGCACAACAGGTTTTGTTCCCCAACAATGCACTTTAAGTGAGTTGACCGTCTCTTTTTCCGTACTTTGTACAGGTTTCCATTGTTCCCATCTCAAACCGTCCTGGAAACAGGATATGCTGCACAACTCTTAGACACGTTGCTATGGTGACCTATTGTTCTTTTTTGCAGTTGGACCTTTCACCACACGCTTAATTGTGCCACATACCTTGGGAAAGTTGCACACGTTTTCTGCGCTATAGCTAATGCAATTCATTACCACGGAGAAAAGACAGTAGAAACCTACCTCCTGTCCAAATTTGATTACACTCCTTTTCACCAAAATAATCTTTCACGAAGCTTGTGACAAATCGTGATCGTTTTACACATTTTAAAATTGTTTACACACATATGCAGAACACATCTCGCTTGGTATTAGTTTGGGTTACCGTTAGAGCGTAGTTGGAGTTGCAGTCATTAGCATTAACACAGAGGAAAGCAGAACGGATGGAAACTTGTTCAATGACTTGGTTTTTATCATCCAAAATAACCTTCTCTAGCCTATTTCTTGGAAAAACTATTACTTCTCTGTCACAGGATTACTTGAGGAAATGCCGGTATACATTTGTTTAAAACGACCTTTTAATAGCTAATATCCCGAAGCGTGGATGGGGATGAAGCTTAGAACCAGCTTCTCACTGTGTCACATGTTTGAGTTCTTTCTGACAACGCACCCATTGACATTGCTTGGTTGTAAGGAGTGTGGCTGTGTGAGTAGTGTGCATCTAGTGGTCAAAATTTTTAAGATGCACGAGACCCATTTCGAGTTGTAGTCACTTTGGGATTATGCTTATCCGATAGCGTTTAACAACTTCCTATTATCTACCATATGCTCAAACGCATGGCTTACACACTAGACGTCGTATGTCTGTATCAGTGTGCATGCGTTACACGGGTGTGGCTGATTCAAGAGAGAACTGTTAGCAGAAAACAACTGTCGACTCTCCGAACAGAGTAGAGACGTTAAATTGAGACTCAATCATGCGGTGAGCACAGTTACACTTTAGCGAACGGACTGTCAAGACTGAAACACTTTAAGAGCCTAACGACAATGAAACTGTTGGGCCCAGCCCGGAAAAACGGATAAAATAACGAATTAACGCGATTATTTCCACAGTTCACAAGCAGTTAGACTCTGACTCTGTTGGTAGGTTGCAGTATCCATGGTGGGATGATTGAGTAAAAGAAATTAAGAAATTTCACGATCTCGTAGCCCAACCGGATCTATGGCTAGTTCAAATCTAACTCAAAAAGGCGCACTTTTATTCAAATTAGTCTACCAGCAAGTTGCGAGCAACCAACGGTACCTTCAGGGTACAGTTGAAAGACAGTCATTTGCTGATTCATACAATTCCATACACGGATCAACTGTACGTAACTTGCAACATGTCTGCATCTGGCTGATGGCGGCTTATAATCTCACTCATTCTTGTTTCAAAAGGATGATTCACGACTGGTATTCGGATCAAAATTCTTTATCCCAAACAAAAATCGCGCCAATTTTCAATGCACTTCCTTACGCTTGTTATCTTCCAAACCAGTCATGACTTGGTACCACGGTCACCACAAAACCAACAAACACTTTTAGGCTTGACAGTCCGCTGATCCCTGTTTGAGTTCAATGCAACACTACTAACAAAGTGTTAAAATATTACTGTGCAGCTCGGCCTCGTTTCATATCTGTTCAATCGGTGAAGACATGGGTTTCGAGATTAACCTGTCCTTCCCAATTCAATATCATCCATTTAAAACGCATTCACCAGCAAGAGATTACTGATGCTTGGAGCATAAGCAAAGAATATGGACGCAGTTGATGAACATATGGACAAGAATGATTTATAAGAGAAAAACCTGAAGAGCATAATCTATTGCTTTGGTAAGGTACAGTCTACCTCACACTTCACGTCCGTACCGCTTGCTACTAAAACTGCACAGGAAGTCCAGTAACGCTCACTCTCAACCTGTATGTTATCAAACTATCCAGCAACTATATTACTCGACTCATTGCAAACGATGCTGATTAAGCTGGTGGTTTGTCTGGAGCAGCGGGGATTCCAGCAGTAGAACAATGGTTGTTGGTTCGTATCAAGCCCAGGCAAGTTTCCTTTCATGTTCACAGCTGAGAGTGAAACTGATCATCATGTGTCGGTTTTGGGGTAAACGTCCTATAGTACTAACCGTTCGTCCAAATCTTACCATATTTCTGATGGATTCTTGTTCCGTATGCTCGTTTTACAATCAGTACTTAAATTTCATGCTAGACGGGTTAAAAATAACTTTGTTGTGGTTAAAATCACTTTTTGCACAGGATTTTGCTTGTAATCAGTAGGTGCTACTCAGTGTCGAACCAAGTGAATGGTGACCAAGAAACCTGAGCTGTAGTTAAGTGGGAGTAACTCCCTCGCTTAAGTCTGCAAAGCATAGCAATATGTAACAGACACGACAAAACCAGCGTCGCCAATTTCTTTTTGAAGTAATATTCGATTGAATCAGCTAGTGTTCAGGAAAACCTGGCATTGGTATCTTGTGAAACTCGAAACCAGCTATTTATTGAACTGTTAATGCAAACAAGTTGTCGATCGAAAGTTGTAATGAATTTTATGTTTGGAAGAGCACTCACCAGAAGCATAATTTTTAGCCAAAATAGCCCTAGACGTTCGGATTGTTTCAGTCGATAAGCAAACAGATCTGGATCAATCAAAGTAGCCACAAGCTCAAACGAACCCAGTAACTTCCCATCACACATAAGCTGTAATAAGTAACCCAAGCCTCATTCTGTTTTGATATTGCAGTTCAATAAATCCTAAGAACAATCAACCATAACGAATGTCATCATGCGCACACCTTGTTGGGTGTTCAGCTCGCTGTTGTATGACATAAAGTGAGCATAAAGTCACCCCGTAAAAAATGTTACTAGTAGCACGTAAAGAACTGGTCATTATGTTGTTCTCCCAGGCTGAGACCTCATAACCAACCTCCATCTCCGGACTAGAGAATCAAGAATGAGGATAATTAATCGGATTCAGTGGCCTGCTGGTTTTTGTTGTTGTTAGGATAAACTATCTGCAAGGTATTGTTAATAATTATTGAAAAACTGGACATCGGACAACGTCAGATGCTGTCTTGCTTTCATTTTAAATTTGGTCGTTTATTTTCAAAGTGTGACTTTCTAATGATGATTGTTTCAGCTTATGTATAGAACTGTTAACTAAGCTGTTTTCTATGCCCTCTCACGTGCCCTTGGACTGAGGGTCATAAAGATAAACTTTGGAATAACGAGGAAGAGGGGGTGGGGAATAATTAAACGGAAGAATGAACGAATGGGTGAGAATGACTGTTTTGCTTCAGACAGCCATAGAGAAGTGCAAAATATATCCGTTTATTCGCTGTGTTGTAGCAGCTCCACTCCATGCCTAGTCATTGATATGGACACGAAAAACAGTTTTCAGGCTACAACTTTACAGGTTGCACAATTTCTATCCTGGATCGTACAACATGGCATGAACTGAGAGACAAATTACATGAATAGCGCTGAAATCCCGAGAACAATTCCCAGAAATATTCGGCCTATTATCTGGAAAACGGCGACAGTGAATTAAGGGATGTCACATGCGTTGTGATAGTGTTGGCGTCTAATCAGTAACTTCAGTGAAGGTACCGCAACCTATGCAGCAGACGAACCTGAAAAAACGGTAAACCAAGCACAGCAATTATATAGAGGTTATCTACTTACTACTCGATAACAGTGTTTCGCATATATAAGGTGAATATGATAAGCAAGTACAATTAAAAGGTTTGTGAAATTGAAGCGGATATTCAGATTCTTGTTCACTGGTCAAACTTCGTAGTCGTTTTGTCGAAAGAATAAATTAAATTTGAACTAAAGTTTGCCAAAGTCAGTCTGTAGTAATGAGGTAGTGAATAGAAGATGAGAAATATTGAAGAGAACCGAAGTTAAAAGAGAACAGAAAATGTGGCTTTCCGGATTGGTCGCTGTTCACAAACCACAGTCTACAGACAAAAAAGAACAACTCAAACGCTAGATGCTGTCCATTATATGTGTTGTTTTTTGTTCGCTCTAGTATTGGTAACAGTGTCCTTCAGTTGCTATTGACTACGACGTTAAATGTCTGTTGGTCGATCTGTTGTCCATTTATTCTCCTAAGTTTCAGTGTGTAACCACCATAGTATGTCTAGGCAGATTTCATGCGGTAGATAGACGAGTTCAATTAATGTTGTAGTCAACATTGTTAAGTCTGGATTGTGTTCCCCCATACTTTATTATTTACCGTCGGTAAGAGGGCAAACAAACTTAAACCAATATCTTTGTCGACAGCCGTACAATAACATTTGATTACAGTATAACCTTGAAGGACAATAGTTTTGAGAAGGATGTTTAAAGGTGAGAGAAACGAGTGGAAAGAATCTTGTACAAGAACATCATAAGGAGCTGTTTTGAAACAGTCATCATTAGAACTCTTGTAAATTACTGACATCTTGTGTGTTCAAACGGTACAACAGACTGTTTTTATTGAGGCAGGGTTGTACCTACAATAAGGGGATCTTGAGGCTTTCACCACTTCAGTTTCGCAATCGATCTAACTTCACGTGTAGGACATTAGTAAAGTGGTACTGTAGGTTTGATGCATGTGATGCACCACCATCCGCCTTAATATTTCTCGACCAAAGTCATTCGTTGCTGCCTTCTTGTTCATTCGCCAGGTTACTTGGTGAACATTTCGCTACATGTGTCGATGAGTTCAGATTCAGCCAGAAGGACGAAGTCGTAAACCGTGGGTTGACTTTCTGAATTACTACTCTCACTGTAAAAGTCTGTGCATCGTAGTGAATAAACCTGATTATTACTTGCTAGTAAAAATTGACTTCGTTACTGACGTAGGCAACTAAATGCAGCCACAAAGGCTGTGAGAAGTCCAACTTGAGGACAACTATCTTGCCGCCTCTTGGCAAAAGTATCCGTATAAGCTTTAGTAATACATATATATATGTATATTATGAAAAAATCGGTTTTCACTGGTGTGAGAATCAGCATGCGGCAAACAAAATGACTTCTTTAAACGAGACTAAACAGGCTTTAAAACATAAAGAATGATTGTCAGCAACTGGTGAAATGTTGGTTCTGATGAAACTGAACTATGGTGGTCACACAAGTACAGGTCGGACCTTGCTTGACAATCATTAATGTGTTAGGAATGATAGGCGGTTTGGAAGATTTTATAGTTTAACTCAGCAGTGGGAACGGTACACCTACACTCGGCGAGAGTTCTGCCAAATAGGCTACGACGCCATGCTGGAAGCTCAGAAATTCCACGTGTCGAATCAATTACATACGTAATCCACCGTGTCACACGGTATAACTTGATGACTGCGAAGTAATTCCATTAGAATCTCATCGAAAAATTAGCTTGTAGCAAAAAAACCACTCAATAAAGCATGATCTTCATTGTCCACTTCTCACGTTCCAACACTACCCGCGTTGTCCTGTTTTTGAACCGGGATTTCAGTCCATAACACAGCGGCGGTTTCCATTCACACGTCCTATGCAAACTGTTATTCAGTTAGAAGCATACATTAAAAACCTGCATCAAACAACGGGCTCGTTTCAGAAGTAAAACAGAATTCAACCGAAGTTACGAGTCAAAGGTAATGTCACAGTAATATTAATGGAGTTCACTACAGAATATCGATTTTACCAACCACAACACTGTCTTGGAAGAAGTTCTGAAAAAGAAACACTCCTCTTTGAAAAGCATTTGAAAGGTAGGCAGACTTCGTATTACACACTTACAGTGGAGGAACAGGTGTACCAGGTCCAATTAGTATACGCCGTTTTCGGTCCCAATTGGACTTAACACACACAGGACTGAGCCTTGTTTCATCACAAACTAATTTCAGAGCGCACTATTAAAGAAAAATTGTCGTTTGTAAGCAATCTTACGTGACTAGAATGTGCGCTAACTTTTAGACTGTGCTTGATTAGGAAATCTACTGCAAGGAGTACTTGAGTGGTACTTTTGACTTATGAAACACAATAAACCAAAACCCAGAAAAATGAACTTTTACGTTTAAGGCATACACTCCACGCACGAACCCGTGGAATTGCGGGTATCAAAAGCATATAAGTGACTTTCTTCTGTTTTCAGGACCCCTGAATTTGCAAGCCCAAGTAACACAATTGCACTATGAGCCAAAAGCCCGTCAGCTGGCAACCAAAACGAGGTAATCCAGACGTTACCAATATTTTATTATCTGTCAAAAAGTAACTAACCACCTGGTGTTCTTAAAATATAGTATATTCTCCTATGTGATCTCAAACTCAGTCACGAACTTAGATAAAACGGCGGTTACAATGTCGTTCAATTTGTTATATGTTCCTGGGTCCGATTTCTTGTTGTGTGAATCATGTCCAAATGTGAGAAGTTCAAAATTATATTAGCTCATATGTTATTGTGTTGTTCCACCGCAGCAAACACTGGATGAGATACCATTGATTAAATTGACTTCCCTTCTCTTTCGGTCCAGGTGACATGTACACATTATTATTGGCTAGTAAGACGTGGTCTTTCAGCTTTGTATGGTTGTTGTGTATTCGTACAACCACCCGTAACCAAAGATCATTTGACAGCATATTTCGTTTTAGAAGGTTGTTAGTGTTGATCGGACGGTTATTGAATCAAGACCGTCACTGGGCTCCAAACCAAGTCCAATGTATCGCACATAGAGCTGTATCTATACTGAACGTTCGAAATTTTTGATCAGTGCGATCTCTCATCTTTACCGACCAAGGGCTTGCATGATCTTATTGGACAACGTGCAATTAACTTCTTGTACCTAATTTTGATTTTTTATCCGACATTTATTGGTTTCTTAGACGTTTCCCGTAAGCTGTTTTATTATATGGTGTTGGCAGTGGTGTTCGATCACTTCAGTTGGTATACCCCCATCATCCAAACTTCATTTGATGTAACTATGAACGGGTTTATCTGGTTTCCAGGACTGGCCTAGGGTTGCGTCTGTTCGAGCCAATAATCCACATCAGAAACCACAACATCCTGCCTCTCATTGGTTTATATTGGTCCAACAATATTATCCACATTGTAGTTTCTGTCGCTACGTGCTTCTTTACCGGTAGTAACGTTGATAGTAGGTGTAACTTCAGGCGGTCGTTGTACATATTTATCCGAATTCGTTTATTCTCGCTAATGTTGTAACAAATAAACTCGGTTCCGATTAATCACGCTGCTGCCCATCCTGATATAATTGCCTCATGCACCTTTTGTCTCCAATGTTTGTCGCTCCACGAATCAGGTTGTTCCTACACCCCTTCTCTGTTTTTCAGCGATGGTAGCCTATTGAAAGCAATGTCGTATACCTATCAACATACATTTTTGTCAACACTTGTGCAATAGGATGGACGAATTTATCACCGAGTAAAATGGAGTATTTTAGATGCAGCGGAGTGTTGTCGGTCGTTGACTAAACGAGCGTTACACTGGGCTACAACCAGTATTTTGCCATGACGTATACTTTTTCCAGCAATAGAACATAAGGAACCTCGTGACTATTCTTGGACTTGGACGACAGTCGTTTTGACCTTTTTACTACTACGATGATGCTTGAGCTTCCGTGTCTAACTTAGACCGTGGAAGACCGCACCAACGTCAATCATGAAGCAGTCGCCGACACAGTTGTCTATTATCAAGCAGTTTTTCCTATTATGAGTAAAGTTAACTATCCGGTCATCATTGACTTCCTCTTTGACATGTATTATACGATCAGCTTACTAAAAACTATATATATATATTAGTTTCCGGCAACCCTTGGCGATACTCCTAGCACTTCCTAATCGAATGGGCAGTACACATATAATGCTTCCGGGAACACATTATAACGAATGCAGTTATGTAGGGAGGATAGTTATTGACGGAGACTTCACGGGTTGCATAGTTTTGCCGTTTTCTCACACATTGCAGCGCTTTGTGTTCGAACATTTGTTCAACCAGCTAGAGTGTATGCAGCTCAGAAGCACATTTAAAGTATCTGAAATGGTACGGAATAGCGAACGTTTCATTGTGAAGTTTCAAATCCACCCTAGGATCCGTTGTTAAACAAATAAATATGTCGAGATGAGATTGCTCTGCTGCTCACCGTGTTTGCCTGTCGGTTTGCCTTCGCTTGTTTCTCGTCGCAGCGTCAGTGCTGCTGTCCTATGGCTATCCATGTTGACGTGTCGACCGAACGAATTCCGTGAACAGAGAGCTTTAACTCGTTGTGGTTTAATCAAGGTTTTACGTAATGGTGAATCGTTTTCTTTTCATTTTTGTCCTCGTGACCACTTCCGCATGATCTGTGTTGCTTCGTGACCTGTGCCTGCGCAGTGGTACCACAGTGGTGGTTTAGGGACGGATCATCGCGTCGCTACTTTGGATTCGTGCACGTGTATGCATAGCTGTTTGCCTCTCTCCTGAATCCTGTTTGTCACACGCGAGACATAGAATCGCGTAGACCGCGCCAGATTGTTAATGTGGTTCTACACAATCCTGTGCGTTCACCAAGGCTGAACGGAATGATGAGTTCAGCTTATGTGATGTTCGCATGTCCAGTGATTGGAACATTCTTTGTATTGCATCGGATGCGCCGTGAATGTATGGCACTCATTAACATTTTAGGTTATGTATTTCCAATACTTGTTGACCCTCTGATAGATGCCTATGTGAAATTACTGACGTACTCATGGGAAATGAACATAAATACATGTTCTTGTTGCAGACTAAATATGCCAGGTCCAAACATCAGTCAACGAGATCTCCCGACACAATATTCGCTTCCAGGTCATCACGGCCAGTATTCGCTAGTACAGAATAGTGCATTACCTCTGAAACCAATAGGCTGTTTTCCTTAAATTCTGGTATATTCGGCACCGTTAGTTCGTCTCAAAAATTGCAAAAAGGTGTCCATGTTTGTCGTCAGTGGTTCACGGTTTTAATACCACCCGTTGAGGAAATCTTTCTAAAGCAAAGCACAACTAGTACCTTGTGCCTTGTGACGTTCTATCTGCAGAGGGCATTCTTCCAGAAAATCACTGTGCTGTGCTTCATTAGTTTCTTGTAGCTATACTGTTGGAAGTGTACAGCGTTGTACAATTTTCAAGCTGGTTGGTAAACGCTTTTCGCACCGTGCTTCCGAATGTGGACAAGCATTCAGTGCGAACTTCGTGGAACTAGGTGTACTGGCCTAAGTCTAATGAATAACAGGAGACTGTGGTCCATAAGTGTCATGATTTTGTTTTCCATAGCTTACTGTTTGGAACGCTTCGCTGCATAGATGGCGGTCAGTATACTTTTTTCGATTTAAACGTAACGCTGTTTGGTGTTTTTCAGTGTTTTGCTCTAAAAATTAAGCGGCTTTCCCTGTTAAATCAGTACTGCACCATACAGACAGCCGCCATGCTGTATTTCGACCTGATAAGTTGAATCAGAGTACTCGTGAGTCATCAGCTCCACGATTTTCTTACACTTTCTTCTACCTTGCTGTTCACTTTGCTTTCACGCTTCATCCTTATGTGTCACTTTCTTGATAGGTTTCATTGTATTCACCAACCTGGATATAAACCTGGTCAAATAACTGAGCATTCCGATGAGCTGGTCAATTGCCTTCAAGTCGTCTACAGCAGACATCTGTTTGAATGATTTACTTTTCTCCGGACCGGGGTTTATGTTTTCTGAGGTCATCAAATGTTTGTGAGAAACGGTTTCTATTTTGCGAACTTCAACCTTCCCCGGCTTCAGTCTGCTGTGCTTTCGTAAGCAGCGCTTCCGACGGGGATAAAGATTTTGATCATTTCTTGCACTGTGGACTAAAGCATTGCTTGCCACGCAGATCTCACCAGATAAATCGTCGGGCGTCCACAATAGTCTTTTTTAAAAAAAAAACATTACTCGATAACTTCAACGAAACGATAGACGTGGCCAACGATATCGTCCAAAACACGTACCGAACGTCGCTAAATTACACGATTTGTAGCCTAGTCGTACGTACTGAAAGGCAAACAGATCTACTTTTGTGCAGTAAGTTATTAGTGATAGTTTCGTTAATACGTCGTCTAAGGTAGATAGCCCGTGGCGTTTCCACTGACTAATCCAGTCGGTCAGCAAGTCCGCTTTAGCAATAGCACGCAATGCCAACAAGTAAACGGTACTTTCCTGATCGGTAATGTTACTGGTCTAGCTGATGTGTCTAGTGTCAAGTGCGTACAATCGTCAAATCTAGTCAACTGAAGGCTGAAGAACACAGGTAAGGACCAGTGATTCTCTGAGTGGCTTGGCATGCACAAACTAACCAAGGCTAAATTGGGCGAATACAAGCCAATGAACAGTCTCGAAAACAGAATCCGGCATCAGGGTTTCCCTAACGACTGCAAACGCAAGGATCTTCCTGTTGTATTTTTTAATCGTTCATTACGTCCGTTGTGCTTTCGCCTCCTAGTTGCAGTCGGGTACAGTTTCAACTTCGTAGCTCATCAACGACGTTATTCACTGCAGTCTGATTGCAAAATTAGAATGGATGAAACTCCACAGAGTTTCTTAAATGGGGCCAGAGTTTCACCCAAATATCATTAACGCTCAAAGAGACATTTTTTCAACGGCTTTCCAGGTTGCTCGTAAAATGACCTCTTTCGATTGATTCTTTCGTCGTGATGATATCTTATATGATTCGGGTACAAACTGAACAAAATGACTTTTTCTGAACTAATTCAGATAAGCTCGTTTCCAGGCCGGACAGTCTACCTTTCTTTAAATGGGTTTGTTGCGACAGACTGCGAGGGCCTTTATATAGGTCAGCTTCTATTCTAGTTTCAAAAGCCCACAAGGTTATCACATTGACTCCATTGATCGTTCTATGCTTCAGGATTGTCCACTGAAATTCTTCTATCTCCTTTGTACTGTATATGTTTATTTACTGTGATAGTGTCAGATTTGTCTGTCGAAGAAGTTGCCGATTAATGTTTCCGTTCTTGGTCCCCACCACAATATCGTCCAGTATGTGCGGGTCGCGCAAGCCACTACGGTGGTTACATAGTTGTGTCAATGATTTAGGTTTTGTGATGTAGGCCTCAACCAATTCGTTGGACGTGCTACTGAGGTTAAAGGACAGGAAACGTTTCAGTCGCTGTTACGCGTATTACTTGAAGTTACTAAGTACTGTCTTGGTAACACCCTAGCGAATTTTAAGAAAGGTACATTTTTGGGGGAAGAATGTTTTTGCTGTCCTCCCCTCCACCAGGAAGATGTTTCGTCTCCGGAACACGCTGTTGTGACTTTTTGCGGCGCAGTCAAGTAGGCTTGTCACTATGGATATTAAGTAATGTGACGTTAAAATTGGTACTAGAGAATGTCTAAATTCACTGAAGTCGTCGCGTGCAGTTCACGATAAGAAAGTTGATTTCTCAGGAAATGTCTTGTGAAAAATAGTTGAAAACAAACGAGTAAGAGCGATGAAAAATTCTCATGGTTTCCGAAGAGTTTAGAAAAACATAATAACTGTACTGGAAAGTGTTTGAGAGTGCAAATATGCTGTGTGTTCATTTTTTCATTTTGTGCTCGCAAGATATGAAGTGAATGGACATACATTTGTTAATAATTCTAGTGGGATAAACCACTTGATATAGAAACAAATGAGGATGTATCGTTCGAAGGTTGTTGGAATTGATTTCGTTGCGTAGTGCAAGAAGGACAATTTTTAATTTATTATTGTTGGTGAATGATTCCCGTTTGCATAGCTCCAAATGGTAGTTGACTGACGAGAATGCATACCTATTTAATCAAATATTTTGTCACCTTGGCCAATTATTTTCTCTGTTACTCCTACACTAGTTGAAATTGCACCCGAATAAACTTTGGTGCAAGCTTAAGGAATAGATAGTCCATGATTTGAGGGACATTGCCATTTGGGCTTTGTAACACCACTGTGTTCTGGTTGGAATCCAGTTAGTACCAGAATCAGCAATCGGGTATTCAGAAGTGTATAAGTCTCAATTCAGAACTCGTTTGCTCCTAAACCGCGTGGTTGCACCGTTGTGTGCAAAACCCATGGGGTTAAAGAGTTATCCATGACGGGCGCACAACTTAAACAATTAGTAGAGTCCGGAAGGTAGGAATGAATTTAGGGAGATAGGGATCAGTTGACATTACTCGGTCCGTACACACTCGAGAGACAATGTACACTACCTATCATCCTAGCTCCGTCTCACAGGTTATTCAAAGCACATGGCCGACATAATGTTGAGTTACTGTGTTTCAGTGTTGGTTAGTGAGATTATTGCGGCCAGCAACTTCATTAACTCTTCCTCATACTTGGATCCATTTACCTCGTCTCTACAAGTATAAACCATCCATCACAATTTTTAACTGACTGAAATAGAGACAGTAAGGCGCAAGCAAAGATCTTTCTTCGTTGTGCAACAAGGTAAGAACCTAGTCGAGACAAAACTGACTAGTTCTGAGATGAACTTGAAGTGGTGCGTACGAAAAACGAGGAATAATGTAAGGTGAGAACACAATGAGATTAGCGCCAGGATCATTTTTACTGTCTAGATTGGGCAGTGTCTTACTTGCGGGTACTCAGTCTTTCGAGACTCCAGTCGTGTATACTGGAATGACATATTGGAGCAAGTTTCTGTCAGTGGTTTTATGCTTTGAAATCAGGTCATACATTGTCCAAAATGCCATAGATTCCAACCTAACCGACCACTTGTAAACAAGGCACGATTCGGCAAGTAATGACCGAACATGAGCAAGACCTGCTCAGTCAGTGATGCCAATGAGGTGGAGTTACTATACCAAACGATCGACAAAGTCTATCGGTCTCTGACACGCCGGCAAACTACTATCTTGTGGATACCTCTATCCATCTATGTACCGCTAATTTTTTAGTGGCTGAAAACAGATGGTCACGGAAGTTCTTGATTAAGATAGATCAAGTTTGATTGTCATAAATCTGGTTTGAATAAAATTAAGTTTTACAAATAATAACAACTTGAAGCACTTGATTCCCTCAGTAAATTTGAACAGAAAAGTTCGTAGACATCATTCTTTGGATATTCTGACTAGAAACAGGCAGATACACAGAAGCGGATATGTCAAGTGTCATTCGAAATTTCATGCCCAATAGTAATCCGGATAACATCCGAAAAGTGAGGAATGAAATTCTCTATAATTTTGAATATTTGAAAAGAACCGACATAGCACCTTAGATGGATTCAGTTTGTTGAAGCTTTTTGACATGCCCACCCGCAAATGAACGGATTATTCAGAATCAATCAACTCAATGTTCTGTTTTCGCCCGATTATGTCAGTGTACAGTGTGTCATCGTACAAACAATCTTGCTGGATAAGTACTTTGCTTCAGCCCGCCATAAAACAATGCGGCAAGCCCAGGCCAGAGACCACTTATAAACTTGCTAGTCTTGCAAGTTGTCTGGATGTTCTTAACAAACTGGAGATTTAAAATGACGCTTCATTCCTAGTTGGAAGCAGCCATACGGTTGATAATGCAACGGTTTTCTGAAGACGTATGAAGTTACGCCTAGATCGAATGACAGGGGAGCTGCTTGTTTAAAGACAGTGAGTGCAAACATCTGAGGTCAGCAATTTGAGTTCATATTAGGGAAGGTAGTTAACAGTGACGGAACAACCAAGAATATTGGGTTTTTACACCTAAATGGATTATTAACGCGTGAGAACGCAATCGCCTCTCGAGGTATGGACGCGGTTTTAGTGAGCAGCAGATTTCTTTCAGGCCTTTCCAGCGCTGTGTCATACATGCGCACACTGAGTTCTTGTCATTTTGCAGACTCACATGGCTCTAAAAGTTTCTTTCAAATTTGAAGCAATTACATCTACGTTTAAAATTAATCACAGACAAAGTGATGATCAACGGTTCTGCATATCTGTTTGGTTTGATTACCGGAAGAATCGAGTAAATGTTTAGAAGAGTCATGTATTACAGGTCTAGTTCACCTGTGCAATGTGAGTAGAGTGTTTTACACTGTTTATGGAATTTTTACACTGGGAATAAGTTCCAGCCAGAAACAAGTAGGAAGAAAATTGATTTGTAAACCGAAGGGTACTCACGACTACTTGTCGGAAAATATACAAATTCGACGTCATTCAAGGCGTGGTTAAAAACTGCAATCAAAATAACTTCGTTTAGAACTTAGGTCTTTAGGTGACGTTGAACAGCAACGCCCATAAAATATTTCACCTCTGCAATATCCAAAACATGTAGCTTCTCAGGATTGTCCATGACAGAGAGCATAGAAGCGCTGTCAGCCTGTACAGTTGCCAAGGGCACGTCTTATCATTTATAAAAATACGCGTGTAATAACTATGTGATCTGTGTGGATAGGACAAACCGATAATTAGATATCCGGATGGATGAACAAAGTTTAATGTATCTGGAATCGCGACTCAAAAAGGCCTAGATCTGCCCTAGTTACTGAAGGTCGTCAAACAACCTTACCAGTAGAAGTGCACACATTCTAAACTATATACAACAAACTCTAATTTCGTAGTGCGTTTTCAGTATACTCAGGTGCTGGTTATTTGACGCTACAGGTTCTCTTGGATGTTCAAAATTCAAACTGGTCTAATGCCGTGACTTACCCGACAGTTCTCACTGCCGATTGTCTGTCCCCATATTCCCCACAATGTTTGCCCCTTCATTCATGTGATCCATGAACTCTGTGCAGTGGATCATTGACCACCTCTTCATAATGAGATATCTCTTTGTGTATTATGCAGGATGTAGCCTACGATCCACTTAATCCTTTCTGCGTGCACGTGCCAGTTTCACGGATTATTTCTTCACGAACACAAGGACTAACTCAAAAATGATGAAGGAATGATTGTATTATGCTTTGTGGAGCTTCATTAATCAATTCACTGATCGATCCACCCTCCGTGACCTTAACGTAACACCACAAATTCTTGTCTACTCTGATCAAATGCTTCCTTTCTCGTTGAATTTTCTCGCAAAACGGGGGACCTCCTTAGGTTGTGTTCACATTGAGCCACACAATTATGTAAATGTTTACTAACCTCAAAGTTCTTACTAAACAACTTACGTTCTACGGAATTTTACAACTTATGCAGCATGATGACTATGTTTTGCAAACAGTCACTTAATCATAAATATGTATTTTCATAAGAACTTGAGTAATCAATTTTTATTCGAAATCAGGGATGTTACCAACGCCAAATATTCAATACGGGAATCTGTGACAGAGGACTGTTATCATATGAACGATCAATCTGTCACACTGTATCTACAATTACCTTTATATATGATCGATTGCTCACGTTCATATTCAACCACAGTCCGCTGGTGTTAGCATATCCTGTTGTGATTTACCTTCAGTTTGCTCCAATTAGCCTGTTGGTCCGGGTTACTTACCTTATATAAACATGCTGTTTGGAGGTCGTTCGTTGAGCCTTTACGAGTAGGCGGACTCGGGAAACTAAGGTTTTCGCAAATTGTTTGTTGTATTGGCCACCAGCGAGGTGATGAGCACCTAGTTGGACTTTGTTGAGTGTTTGTAGTGAATTCAAAGGTTTCGATTATTTCCAAACGAACATCAGCCACATTCGTTTGTGCTGAGTGTCATCAACATCACTTTCAAGGGAGTGTAGAACCTAAGGCAATTAAAACCCATACTCACCAGACCAAGGGGACTCGATTACCAGGATTACATCAAGATGAGTGAATTAATTTCTGTAGCTGTTGTGCTTCCTGTTCCCGTAAAGTGAAGCTGACAGGCAACTAGGTGGTTGACCTGCAAGCAAGTGAAAATCAGTCAAAGATCCAGAAGGGGTTGAGTGAGATTTCTTGCGAGAATATTCCTGCTGTTCTCGGCTGTTGTGCCAGTGGTCTAGTGAGCTAGGGAATACATGTCGCTGCTGCAATTTGAGACCTTTTCACAGATTATAAAGAGGGCAAACGGTGACCTATTTTCGTGTGCTTTGTGCTCATCCCAGAGTCTCGGAGTAATATGAAGAAATTAACTCACGCAAAGCAGCCAACGAAGGTAGGCCTCCTCCTTAAAGTTTATTCCATCCGACCAAGATTCTCTGGATACGTAGTAAACGTTTACAGATACAATAGTGTGATAAAACGTTTGCAGTAAATATGCCTAATTGAGATTAACGTTCCCATATAACTTCACCGGTTGTCGAACACTAACATTCAATGCTAGTACAAAAATTAAATTGATTACAACCTTATCGGAAAATGTGAATTTACGACATATTGATTTTAACTCCAATGTACTACAACCGGAACTATTTTGATTGGCAGATGTTTCATTAATTGTGGTGCTCATCCAGTTAATCACAAGGTGTGCTGGATGGATGTTTTGATATTAAAGCTTGAACTATAAAAGCGAGTACACCAAATGACAAAGGTGAACTGCTTTTTCAGTAATTTTAACTTCACAAATAGACAGTACCGACGGTAAACTGGAAAACTTCGTAAGCATTTTAAGCTGTAACTCGTCACTATTCAAGAAGGAAGATATATGTCGTGTTTACTCTTATCAACCACGAACGTACCATATTAGATCATATATAACATGCGGTGACAAAAACCCTGGTTGACGCACACACTGCTCGTGATCGTGAGTATTCTTTCTTGCATTGAACATAGGCACTGCAATATAATTAATCAGTTCCGATAACTGATTCAAAAACAAAATTGTTCGTTATTCATTAGATAAGTCACCTGCTAAGGTTAACGATATTCACACACTCACAACTATACTACACAACCATATTCATTCTTTACTGGTCTCACATAAAATGACCTACAAAGTAGACTCGATGTTTGTGCTCAAGGGGCTCGTAAATGGTGTCGAGTTTTCTGCATTCTGCGAAGCCGCCACGTCACTGGGTCCTGTCTATTGGCTATTCCAGATTCTTTGAAGCCTTATGAGGCTTTCAGGGTGGGACATTAATAATAATTACCGTAGTTCCGACAGGTTTAACACTACGACAATGTTCTATTTTTTCTAAGTTAGACTTGACTATGGTATCATTCCGGTGTCCTGGAGAGCAGTTTTGAGAAATCTTTGAGGTTGCGGAATATCTTGACAAAACTCATTTCACTTGATGAATGTGATGATTGACCACATCTTTCACTTTGATCAAAGAGGCATTTCATTGTGTCTGAAGTCTCTATCACGCAGTCATTAACCTTTGATGGCCACCTCATCTCGACTGCTACTTTTTCTCCCTCATCATTTGCCTTCTACAAAAAAACGTTTATCCCGTTAAAAATAAACACTAATATTTGTTCTGTGAAAGTCTTCCAACAATCTATAGATCCGGTTGGTTTAGTCACAAATCTCTTGAGTATTGCTTGTCGTGAGGTAGTTTACATATGGCCTGCGATTTGCTGATCGGCCAGAAGGTGATCCTCTGAATTACCAGCTTGCAATACTTGCAAACATCCGACTGATCGTTCAATCATAGTCAGGATTTTCAATCAAAAGGCACATTATTTAGCTGCGCATCTTAACCACAATGGTTGAAATGAAATGGTTAGTGTACGTTACGTACTTGGAAAATGGGTATAGGGAGTGAGGACAGTGGAGCCTTGCACTGCCCAAGGCAACCTTACGTTGTTAGAGAAACTGCCTGTTTCGTAAGAATGTAACAATACCCATGGTAGTGGCTACTATCGAGCAGTACTCATACCGCGTTTATGGCTGATCAGTTCGATATTGCTCTTCACTAGCTTAATTTAAGCAATTCGGTCGGTCATTCCGTCACATTCAAACAGAGTGTTTTCGCTGTCAACATCCTACGTATAAACACAACGTGGCAGCTGATTTTTGTTCTGGTTGGTTGCTGTTAAACAGTTCCTATACCGTCCGCAACAGATTGCGCGTGATTTCTGGTTTGCAGCACGCCGTCCACTGAAGAAACTGCTGTAGTGCGACTTCAGAACAACAATATATTAAAATTTCTCTTCTTTAGAGATTTGCTTTCCTTGGGTTATTTAATTGTCCTGAAAACCAAACTGCACGCTGTAAACCTGTGGATACAAATTATCACTTATGGTTTCTCATAATATTAGGCATAATGGAACAAGCTAATGTCCACCATTCCTGATTTTAATCATACCGTGTTAATTGTTACCAAGATAAATAGACGTGAGAGTAAGATTACGTTTGAACAGGTACTTTAGGCTGATTAACTCTACTTGCAACTCAGAGGTTGTTGAATGAATGCTGAAGTACATGTGAACTTTAGACACTAACGAAACCATTATTCGACCGTACAACACAAAGCGCTTTGTTTACAGAATGCCTCATCTAGGCCATTGTTTTCATAGTATTGTTTTCATAGTATTTACTCACCGAAAGAAAATGGCATGATTAAACAAACAAAATTTGCAGTCTTTGTTTTGCACCTTGGATTCAACGTAGTGTACTGGGGGAACAAGACCGCAGCAAACCAGAAATTTTTGCTCAGTTTGCTCAGCATCAAAAATATGAAAAATCGGTGAACGTGACTGCTAGGGAAGTGGGGAAATAAAACAAGATAAACAAGTACTGAGTGGTTATCCAGGTTGTCAGTGAAGTTACTTTCCCTAGTTGTTACGTTTTTCCGCCTATCAGCCGTTTTGTGGTCGATCTGCAAACCCGAAGGCACCCACCGCTGTCCCAGAATAGTTTGAGAAGTGTTTCTGCAAACAGCTCGTCTTAGTTATCGCTGGTGAATTGGTAGACATCCGTTTCCATCTAGCTGCCGTGAAAGCAGCAGAATCGAACCCAGGACACGTAGATAAGCAGCAAGTCAAAACAGCTTTCTACCAACCGGTTGGTTGTCACTGGGACCAACGTGTTGCAAATACCTTTCTCAACCCTTTCTGTGGCCGTGGTAGACACCCGATCGTTGAAAGACCAGCCAAAAAACGACCAATCTATTTAAGTCGCCGAAAGAAAGGGAACACAACAGTTACGAAAAGTGATTAATTCGCTTTTCTGTCATCCTCGTGACCACGACCCCACAGACCAGTAAGTATAGATTCGGATTAGAATCAGACGTTTGGTCACAGGCCTTGTGTTCGATACTCCATTGTACGCGGTGCTGATGACGTCCAAATAGGTCGAAATAGTTGTCCATCATTTCGTTGATGGTCACTGGGACCGACTCTTTGAGTGGGATTGCCTGTAGGTCATGTAAGATTGAGTAATGATCCCACAAGTCAGGGTAGGGGTCACCACTGGAAATCCCACCATTTTCTACTGAAATTCTCAAGCCCACCTACTTTTGATGTGAGAACGGTAGCATTATTATTCGTCGTAGTGATAGTAGCGTGAGGTGTCTGACGAGACTTTACGTGAGCAATTCAGATTAGTTCAGATTATTGCTCCTATTCATACAGAAATGAAAATTCAGCGTTATCAAAAGGAGGACTTAGTCCTAGTTTGTGACGAGTATTTTGTGTAAAAATCAATGTAAAGGTCTTTGTCTGAACTGTTAGAAGATCGGGAGAAATGAATGTCGTATAAACTTGGCAGGAGGAGAGATCATATAATTCCTATGCGTTAGCGTACTGCGATGAATTTCGTTACACAAATATTCAGTATATGAAGTCGATAGATAACGAGAAAACTAACTGCAAAGAATGACACACATTGGAGTGAACATTTTGAGTAAAGTTATCGCAAACATTTAAACATCTGAATAAATTGTGACAATATGAATATGTCCGTCAGATACTGTTAACATAGTGAAGAAACATCATATATCTAGACGGAAGTTTTCCATCGTCTACAAGTACTGCTTTCAAAGTATTGGCAAACAGCATAACTATTTGAAAAGCATGACAGTGCTCTCACTCTGTACAGTCTAGTTCTGAAGATTTTAACAGGGAGCACGATCACTTTGCACGAAACATTAGGAGTTTAATAAATACAAACAAGATAGGCTAAAACTACTTTATTTCAATAACAAGAAATATACGTAGATACTTCAAGTGACTGCAATGAATTAATTGAGTCTCGTTTATGTAAAATGCGAACGGTGAGTAAGTCAATCATCTTTTGGTCACTAAGCAATAAAATACTAATATCCCGTTACTAATAAGGATTACTTAGTGAATCCTGGAATGATGGTGGTGTTAATCATCAAACAAAGCAGTTGGAAAACTAAATTACGGTCCTGCTTGATTTGAGTAGACCCTTAAGGTAATACTCTCTGTATATCTTACCAGATATTTATGTTTTAAAGGGGTCATGTTGGAGATGTAGAAGGAAGAAAAATGGAGATTGTGAAAATGTCAGATCTTTGCAGCAAGCAAATGCAGAGTTAACATGGGGTCAAACAGAAAACGTATTATTTACATTGTGCATCTCTAAACGCAGCAATTGACAGTTTCCTTTCAAAATCCTGAATGCGCTACTGCAACGAAAAAATACCAGTGCATGTTTGCTCCTCCATCCCCATAGAGATAAAAGGTACGAGAGCAGAAAAAATGCCTAAGACTGAGCTAGAACCGCAGATGGAAAACTTCCCATTGTCAAGAAGTGTATCAACTGACAATTTTTTCAGGTTTCAGTAACTTGTAATATTACAGCAGAACAAGCGATAGAAGCGCAGATCAACGCTGCACAGTTATGCGCAAGTTCGACCTTGACAGTTCACTGATCGTCAGCTAGCTGACCGTTAAGTAAATTCTGTGTACAAAATTGAGAAATTTGAAACAGGAATACCATTTTTCAGAAGTGAAAAGATTTCATTTTACTCACGCTCTTTTGAAGTGTTTAATCCAATAATCTCTTCCGATATATTAGCAATTTAAGTAAAGTAGACATTTTCTTAGGTGAAGAATTTCAGCTGCAGTGGAATGTTTGTGATTTCAACCTTGGCATTTTTAACCGAAGGCTGGCCATTCACTGGTTAACAGTCAAACAAACCGTGCTGGGATTCATAACTTACAAAATAGCTCAGAGCTTATGATTATTAGTGACACATTTGATGATCCATCAATGTTTAAATTTAGCTGAATGCTTGCGCCACGCTTAAATTTACCAGTCCACTTACCAACAGGGGTTGTGGTACGAACGTGGTGTCATTCACATCATGTGTGCAAGACCTTGTTGCCAAAAAGGAAGTGTGTATTTATTCAAATGTTTGGTTCACCAATATTTGCCTGTCGGTTTACATGAGCAATATTCTGTTTCAAATAAATCAAATCGACCGTTGAAATAATTACTTTCAAACGCCTTTTCTGTGACTTCAGTACTTCTCCCATTGGTTATCACTATGATTTTGTAACGTCCCACTCATTTGATACTCTCTATTTCGTGACCAGTTCATGGCGGCTATAACTCGTCCCAAACAATGATTGTAAACTACAGTGGTAGGAAGCTTCCACTGGCCCTACGAAGGTTACTTGGTAGGTTCATTTAGAGAAGGAGCTGACGGTGGAGTGCCAACTGGAAGATGTGCACCAAAAGGTGAGAAAATTGTGATAACCACCGTGGAGTGACTCAAATTACGCTTTTACCGTAAAATAGGACGAAATCAAATGGCTTGTTTGGCTGCTTATTCCGATGCTTCTGATTCACTCAGCTATGGAAGTCGTATAATTATCAAGTGAGTCCGACTAATGAACACCATTGCAATCGGCTTCTTCTGTCGATGGATCCTACTGTGGTCTTGCCTGTGGTTTGGAAACGACGAAAAGAATATTTTATTTGTTTTCCGAGTCACTCATTGTTCAGATTAATTTTTAGACAGATATACAACATCGAAGTGAATACCGTAATCTTTCCTTAGAACAAGTAGATCTTCACTTGACCTTAGACGATGACCATAAAAGGTGTCAGAGGTAGACACTACATTTCTGTGATACAGTGGCATGTGCATTGTATCGTATCGTTAAGTCAGAAACTTTACCTGTGATCAATCTCTTATTTAGGTTAAAGCAACGCCAAAAACAAAAGTGGTACGTTGTGAGTTTGAAAGGACACACCTCATGTATCATACTTTAGAGTATGAAGGACCTATATCAAAACAGTCTACCCTTAGATGGCCTTTCACTGCCCGGCAATATATGACGCAATCAGCTGAAACCAACACGTGTGCGGAGAAAACTACACGAGTGAGGTGAACGTAACCAAACTTCAGGAAAGCTCAGCGCATAAGACCTCCGTATATTAGCAAGTGTAGTCACAAATTTACCTCCCTGTTGTTTTCGTGTTATTCAAGTGGTCGAAAAGTAAGAACTTTAAGCACACGGAAGGTGACCATTCTGCATAAACGTTGTAGTGCAATGTAAAATATTCTTGTACACATATTAAATATCACTTTAGCTAAACTACCAAGTCTCGAACTAGGTGGAAAGAGGATCACCGGAAGCAGATCAGCGATCAGTGTTATGTATGAAAATGGCAGTTCGTGTACTCGTGTTTCGATAGAATAGATAGAATAGACTGTGATAAGTCACGTAACCAGCGTGAATGATATGAGAAAGAGTGCCCTCCGCAAAATCGTCACGCGAAATGCGGGGATTGAAAAAAAGTAACAAAACTCGGTAAACTTGGAGAAGGAGAAATATTGTTCTGGATGTTTGCTTTAGTAAACTCGCTAGGGGTAATATATAGTTGCCATAAAGTATAGCAAAATGACAGAAAACGATAATGCCCATCTTGAACATGTAGGTCTTAACCTTGTTGATCTGCAAAACGAATGAAACTTTCTATCCAGCTTTACTTCGTATCAATCAGGCTATCGTTCCCTATTAGTTAGTTGTGCAAATAAACTTCTGTTGGTGAGCTTACAAAAGAAACGAAAACGTTCTATTTCGTTTAGTTATGTACTCAGACAAAAGTTTAACTGTGTTTCAAAAAATAGCCATACTCGCACGTGTTCCATTTCACTGGGGTGTCGATGTAGCACATACATGGCATATACATTTTTGAAGCGGTAGTGTTTATCCTAATTAGTTAAAAGGTGTCGCAGGATTCGATCCATTAAAACGTTTGCACAATGCATAAAGTACAAATTGTTCTTTTGTACACACTTTTGTTCAAGTCACAAATATTAAAGCAACAACCAGAAATTCTATACGTTCCTCTCTCTGAAACTGACCGTTAGAGATGCACGTTCAAGTAACCATAGTGACCATTTGTTTATGTGTTTGGTAGCCATACCAACGATTGTATTGAAAATTAAAGCCATACCAGGATTAGGCGAGAAAACAAGTTAGTAGAATGCAGTGAATTGTCGAACCCAACCCATTCTCTATTTCTTCCTGTATAGTAAGCTGGGCGTACGTGCACATCACCACGCCCAAACAACACCCAAAAATGCACACATTCAACGAAACATAACTATTAATAATGCGATATTCCTTACCGAATTAACTTTGTTTTGTGCCCAGCCTACCGGTCTCAACATATTCAGCAAATGTGAAAATCTAACTGCCCCATCTAAGCCCGGTAAGTCAATCGAGAGAGGTATAGGTCCGATGGCTTACCAACCAAAATCTGGGTTCGTTAAACGAATGTTACCTGGACAAATACCTCTTGTACTATATCGACGTAGCTACCCAGAAAACAGTGGAATCGGTCAATGTGAAATGAAATCTTGAATAGTAACAAATAAAGATTATACTCAACCCTGGTTTGCCTCATATGAGCCGCTCGTAATTCAGACTAACGATATCACAAGATATTCTATTCTACCTATAGAAAAATCTAAATCTAATTTAAACGCTAATTTATCGTAGAAGTGATCTGTGAACAGCATCCACCCACTTTCATTCAACTTAATTTTTACGAATATCTGGTTGTTACCAATAATTCGAAGCTCCAAAAATTGGCAGAAAAAGCCATAAAATTTCTGGTTCCGATAGAAACTATTTAAGTGCACTAAGAAGACGATGCGGTTTGAGTAGCAATGTAATAAGTCGGATTATGAGGTATAGGTGTCCAGGCTCCAGCTTTCCCGGACCTACAATAATCCGTGTAATGTAAAAACTTAAAAGCCACCCCCATCTCAGTTTGCAATTACTAGCCGTTGTATCCTAGGGGAAAGAGGTTCATTTGCAGGTGGTTAAATTTTTAGACCCCAAAAATACATTTTGCATCATGAAGCTTATTCAAGCATATACATGTAAGGAAAGGCACTAGCAGCAGTACGGACTACAGATAATGTGAAAGCTATCATTTTCTCAGAGCAACATAACTTTTTGAATTATACAACACTTCTTCATCTCGTGGCATACATTTGTGATGTATAGTGATCACACTGAGTGTTGTTTCAGATCTTTTCACTGCCATTGACTCCACACACTCTACTCTTCACTTTGTAAGCCAATAGAACGCCGGCTTGCTCATTCGTTTCTTCTCGCTCTTTGTGTTTTGCACAACTAGTGGGATAATTTTATGGCTCCCAGACAACCTGTCCAAGGTTTGCCATACTGAAAATGTCTCTGGTGTATTGACTTCAACTGATATGGTGCATTTCCCTTAGTTACTATCACAGGCTAAACCAGAAGAACCGCGTCCAAATTGTGCTACCAGTGATGATTATTCTTCTGATGTGTTCGACTTTCTCTAGATCGCCTCATAACGATCAATGCTCGGAACGCGAGTGATACTGTGTGCATCCCTTTACGCTCCAGTTGATAGTTGCCTATTTCTGTCAGTTGTATGAGCCCCTCTCACGGAGGGTTTGGAACTCCAGTTACATAAATACAACCATGCTGGCGTTACGACAATGTGGTGGAGCTTCAAATCCCGATGGTGGTAATAACATGCGTTGCTGTCGAGCTCCAGCAGTGGTGGAACTCAAGTGTAACGCTCCTTTTAGAAACGGGACGACTGAAATTCGTATGAATGCGAAATCTGTGATCATTTGTGAGTACTGTTTAAATACACTTGTGTGGAACCTGTGACAGGCATAATTCTGTAGTGTTGCTGGTCATGAACACGGGAGGTTTGTGCACTGTTCAACCAGAAGACCGACGTAGGTGGTGTATAACTTAAAAACACCTCGAACACAGACATTAGTTTGTACACAATGGTTACTCCAGGATTCTCCCGTGCCGGACCGCACCCCAGCGTTTCTACCTGAATTTTCCCTCCGTTACATCCACACCGCAAGGCTTGCTCTCGCCAGGCTACTCATATGTAGTATAGTGTGATCGTTTGTCTATACCACTGTAGTGATGAATGACCTCATAGGTTCAGACACTTTAGTACGGATATTGGTTAGCAAGCTAGAAAACTGTATTGGATAAAATGATTGATGTCCAAAAAATTATGGTTCAAAGTCAATGTTCCACAGAGGCTTTTGAAGGGGACACTTGTACAGTTTCAAAACGTTCAATCAAGCGGTTCCCATACTACATAATATAAGTCATACTGCGATCCATCTTTTGACTGATTGTGTCTAACTAGACGGCCGAACTATAAAGCGGACTGTCCTCATTAACCGATCGATTTTTGAGCCTGAGCTCCTATGCCAATTTGAGTATTCCCACTTCCATCTGTGTGATCAGTGAGTTGAAAGTTGCATCACACTTTCCATAATTTTGTATATTCAGTAGAAATACACGACGATCTTATTAACAAAAAAAGAAAACGACTCCACCCAAAAATTAAAATATCATTGTCCTTTGGGAGCTTTTTGACTTCCTCCACTATGGCACGAACAGAAATAGACAGTTTGCAACCGTAAGTGTTTTGAATGGCGTCGAAGAAATCATACGACACTAGCAACCCCCATTCGAATCGTCCTTTCAAAGGTTGATGGGAACTTTCGGCTCCCCTGGTTTTATGATTTCCAAACTATACGTTTCGTTGACAATTAATCTAACCATTGCATTTTGGACTATAATAATAATCTTCAGGTAACAGAAGGAGAACTTCACGGTTCGACATTTCCTAGCCCAGATGGAAAATATAAGTTGGAAGAACTGACTGCAGCTGTCAATCACATCGAATTACAATGAAGGATGATTAGCAAAACCAACTTGTTTGATGTGATCAGAGCATACCACGACTATAGTCACTTGCACACAATAGAACTTAGTGTCCGCTTACAGCACGAACATCCGAAATATCAGACCCCGTATGAGACACGTTGGTAACATACTAAAGTACTAAATGAGGTCCTGGCCGAAAAGTGTCTACTTAAAAAAAATAGAATCAGGGCTAATTATGCCGTGAGTTTCAACTGTTCGCATTCTATCAATTTTTTGCAATGTTGTTTGTCAAATATATGATAAGGTGGGTCATATTCATTGTGTGTACGGGGTGTGGTTGTAAGTGTGTGTATTCCAATTCATTACAAGCCATGAAAGATGCCCTGCATGCACATGACAATGTCGACAGACTAATCAAGAAACTATTCAGTCTGAGATCTGAATGCGCGCATATCTTACAGCTGATAGTGACATCAGCATATATGTGATTCCCAACACGTTGCTAATTGCGACTGTTACGAAGGTAGTAAGTTATGATTTTCATCAACGACTGGGAAGTGTGTACGAGGTTGAATGGTTGTGAATCAACTTCTATTACAAACTACTTCGTTTGCCACTATGATTCACAAAGAGTGCGACATACGCCATTGATTGCATGCATTGCAGTTAAGCGTAGAAAACTGAAACAATGTGAAACAAGGTTTCGAATCAAACTTTAGAAAGTTTATTCTGAATACAAGGTAGTTTCTATCAAGGAAAGTCGAAAGGTTATCATGAAATAAAGAGGTTGGTTAAAACTTCTCACACAATCAGATGTGAACAAAACAATTACCACATTGTGTTAGAAATGTCCATGATAAAGAGTAACAGTTTGATACGAATCTTCCATGAACAAAGGTAGACCGCGGGGGTAAGTTAGCTCACTTAATGCATGCGAGGCGAGTACAGTTTGGTAATGGGTGATATGCATATTTTCAGTTAATTTTTTTGGAATCTATGTGAAGTTCTACCAAAGTTAGCTGACATGCCGCTTAAGGTTTTCTGTATGTTTTGATGACCCACGAACTGGTGAGATATCAGTCATTTGTGAGAATTCCTGACACTTCGGACCGAAATTTCTCCCACCGCCCGGTGAAAAATGGTAGTTAGCCCGAATGACTACTTTCGTTACACAATAATCAACGACCACCTCATATAATGATAATCTAAGCTGATCTGCCAATGTTGAAGGGAGTTTCAATCATATTCGTGGCTAACCTAGAAACTAGTTTCCATTGGCTTTATTCAAACAAGCTATCCTAACTTCGCCATCATTACGTGGAAGGCCTAAAATGCATCAAGCTCGGGCAATCAGTGCACTTTTACTTAACGTGGTGTACAAAACGAAGTTGGTTGCACTGCATGCTTCAGTTCGTGAAATCACTTAGGCGTACGAAGATCTTTGCATATCATTTTACACGTACAGGCGACAAAACAATTTGCGATTTTGCATCGAGACATCAGGACTTGATTCGACTGAAGGTTTAAGGGGTAAGCTGTTCACAACACTCAACACAATCCAACGGGCTGTTCATATGTATGCCAGGTGCTAACAAACAGCTGCAAATAACTGCGGTGGAGAGACACGGGGTGTTAGTAGTTAACTTGTTCAGTCTCAGCAACTATCTAACGCAATAAATCCCAACATGTACTGTTCGAGAACCAAGAATTCGACCAACGTGCGATTGGTGACCCAGTTCACCCAAAGATTTGTTACGAGAGAGGTGGTAGTGAAATGTGGAAAAGTATCATGTCAAAACCCTAATAATCGAGGTAATTTATATGAAGCAGCCACATAACTTTTCTGGTTCTTTGCTTCCCTTGTAGCATGGCCTCGAAGCTTGAATGTGCAAGTCGAGCAAACTTTGTTTGTGAAATTCAGTTCTAAAACTTGAAAACGTCAACCTTAAATTGAAAAATGTTTGCGGTAATTGGAATCGTGCCCTTCCTGTAACGTCAACGATCAAAAGCCATCAGTGGTCATCAGCTAATTCGACATTAAGGATTGTCTATGTGTTCCTGGAAAATAAGTGAGGAGCATTCCAGAAACATGGTTCAACAAAGAAATTAAGGTGGGGAAAACAAAATTACGAAAACTTTGTATTTTTACTATAACCTTTAGGGTTCTTTGTAGCAGAACTATTCTTAGTAATCTCAACAACATTCTTGATTCTGCCTAGTTTGCGAACATTCGGCGCATTGAGACGACCAAATATCTTTTTTAAGTATGGTGGAATTAGTAACTGACTCATACGCCTTTCATTGTTGATCCCACCGGGAAGTCATTTTTCATTGAGCATTTACACGTTTACTTAAATAATCAAATAATGTGTCAAGTTATATACAGGATCTTGGATAGCTACGCTACGTGACCCAAGCGCCAAGGGGCCACCGGTATTGTGCACCTGATTGCTTGAAACTGTCCCGTCCACCCCTCTCAGTTTACAGCAAATGCGGAGATAGCAAGTGCTGCCTTGGATCGCTTCAAACTTACGGACACTATCTGTGCCATTCGAATACACTGGAGTCAGCGTGCGCAAGGAAGGCTGACTGTGAGTAACGTACAGTCTGCTTACAACCGAATCTGCAGCTTGACGATTCTGGCTATCACACATGAAACACAGTTTCACGAGCGTGACTTCGTGCTATTTTAGTGTGAATATTCGACAAGACAACGGAAATTTTGTGGCATGTTTGACGCTTAAACTGAGGCTAATCCTTTACTTTGGCGAGGAACCTGTTTTAGCTGCTTGCGCTGCACAAATATCTCATTTTATCTAACTTGTTCCTCCTTTATGTTCCAGTTTATCTAGTTCCGGGTTTTCTGAGGTAATGGCAGACAAGAAATGCTTATTGACTCGACAGTGCGAGTTTGAGGTCTCTTAGGGGCTGCTATTCGCTGTCTGTTTCTAACTGTCATTTAACCAACAGAAAGCCCTATTGCACAAGCTACATTTATATAAAAAGACATCGTAAAAATGTCTGTTCAGGGTTGGTTTTATATGGTGCCTTTCAACTGCTCAAACTAGTGATACCGTAAACAACGCTATGTATATGTTAAAGTAATGCACATGTAACCGAACAGCAATGTCACTGACTTTCTCGCGGGAATGAAAACAGTCGATCAAGAAGGATGTACATGAATGACGACGGAATGACTCGGTTTTTCTTATTTACACGCCCAAACCGAGACAAACGATTTCACAAAGACTAACGATTCACTGACTGTAACCTCGAGTACTCATGTTGAAAAATGAGTGTTGCGAAAAGTGTTCATTTTTGTGTGAAGACAGGTATTGCGCATTCAGCTAATAAAAGTGTTTTGCTTCATTTGTATTTGGACACTCCATAAGTAGCTCGGTTAGAGAACTGGAGTTCACAGACAGTAACAGAAGCTACTCGCTGTTAATTTGTTGACCGATTTAAAAGGCATCTGTACATTATCTACATCATGACACTGAATTGTTTCCGGACCTCGTCTGATTGCTGGGTACAGAGTCATATGAACAGACAATTGGGCGTAGTCAGAGTCTGTACATATATATATATGTGTGTATATAGTTGCGTGTGTGGGGTTGCAGCCACCTTTTGTTTCCACGATTCGGCTCACCAGACACGCAGAAATCGGCCCAGTTGTGTTCCTCCATTTTCTCGCATTCCCAGAACGCCCACTTCCCATAACGACTGACCCCCGTAACCATACCTACACGTGCAGGCATAACAATGATGTGGGTAATCCATAGTCAAGACTGTCACCACCACTACTACGGCTGCCACCAGCATACGAACTCATTGTTTGCTGTACCGAACCCGCCTTATGTCAACCGTATCTTGGGCGTTGTCCGTTCATTTGATTGGTTGCAGTTAACGGCAATGATGTTCGCGAATAGGCGACGCCAGTTGAGGTGAAACCTTTTGCCCGTTGGCCAATTCTGACTGTTGGAGCCCGGCTCAGAAATAGTAATGTTGCTCACCAATCCGAGAACTAAAGCAAGGACAATGGGTAAGTACAGTGAGGGCAACGGATGGGTTTTCGCAATAGGTCCGTAATGTATAAACACACACCAACGCATACTTCACTCCCTTCATTTCAAACGATTGATTGTAGTTCAGCTGTTTGGAGTTTATAGGAAAATTAAATTGTTACCACAACCCCTCGGTGCGCATAGATATGCCCCAACTCTTCTCAAGCCTTTGAAAGTTAGTTTTTATGTCCATGTGTGTGTGTCTGCGTGTGTACCTTAGCTCGTGAGTACACGTTGACCTGAGGCATATTGTATAGCTGAGTTCACTAACGTCTCTAGTGTACTCACTAAGGGCACCGAGATTTCAACGATGGCAGTTTCTAATATAGTTCTGGCATAGCACGTTCAATAGGCCGGTGGGACAGAAGAGCATACTGGCGTAAGCATGTACGCACACACATTTAAAGAGACGTACACACACGCACACATCCAGTGTTTGGAATGAAGACGGGCGATTACTAATTGTGCTGCCCTCGGCTGGACCAGTCCACCAGAATGCTAGCCATGGTGAGGTACTGTGTAACAGGCAACCGACTCGGAGGTAAGTCCAATTTCTGTTAGGGGCCAACAAGTTTTATTCACGCATGATCAGGTTAAATATGTCTATCATTGTGGTGTAGTCTGCCGTACATCCGTTTGTGTTTGCGGGCCTTAATGCTGTCGTAACTGGATCGATATCACTGACCTGAAGTTGGGCATTAGGCTTCAAGGGGCTGTCCGTCACCTTTATAATTTAACACCACAATATCCGCACAGAATACATGTTTCACAGCAGTGACGTCATTTTCCAGTGAGAATTGTACAGTTCTATTCCGTTGGCGATTTATTTGCCTCATCAAACTGTCTTCGAAAGGCTTGTCATATGCTTCATCGCACTTCAACTACCAATTGTTTGTACACCCAATGGCGGACGAATAAAAGATGTGCATCTGTCAAACGAGGGTTCACAGATGTCAGTTTCCATGGTCTCGCACAGGTTAGGTATTTTACCAGGATTTACCATTCGAGACTGAAAAAAGATTCCAAACCAAGACTTTGGCTGAGTCGGGTGACCTTCATGGCTGGCTAAAGTATGCGCTGTTTTTGAGGTAATAGGAATCAGCCTTATTCTAACTTCTCAACCTAGAACGCTAGTTGGCTATGGCTCGCCAGACCTTTAATTATTGACGTGCTTCTAACGGGTGGCCAGAGTCCAGTCACCACACACACTGTCCAGTTAAGTCCAAGAGATCGCCAAGTTCCTCAAACCATCAGACCGCATCAGTACATTATAGCAGATGATGAGAGGACTAAAAAAATGTGTGACTATGTTTCTCTGGTTCTGTTTTGTTGTTGTTATGTAACGTCAACAACGTTTTGATCAGTGAAATCGATCGCTCAGAAGTCTTTAAATGTTTCAGGGCAAAATTACAACAGCTTTGTTGTGTTTTGACACCAATTTGGGAGATAATTATGCTGTAACAAATACCAATTGAAGTTTGTATGGTAGTTATTCGCCCATCCCTCATAGATTACTAAGGTTAACTGGAGTAGAAGACAGATGTTTCATAGCTTTAAACTAGCTAACTAGAGATTAATAAGGAAAGCCCTTGCACTCTGGAATTGTTCGGTGTTTGCTAACTGTCTCCCCAATTCTTTCGAAGGAGCTCAGCGTTGCCAATTATTTATGGAACGATTACAGATTGCTGGTCACATACCTTGATTGGTAACAGTTGGTCATCTTGCACATTTGACCACAACTTTACTGGCTAGCGTTTCATTCCGAAGTTAAATAGTTGACTTGCATTTTTTCGCTCATCGAAGTCTGATCTACCTTTTGAGAGGCAGTCGTTAGCTCAACTTTGTGTTCTTACACAGTTCACAGACGTGCAAGATTTCAGTCTGTTGTTCCTTTTCTAAAAGAGCTGAGCGAGAACTGTTTATCTATATGTGAAAGTTGCAATCATAACTTACTTTGGCTTAACATACAATTATGGTTTCTTTGTGTAGAACACAAATAAACGTTCATCAACAGAACAGATTAATTAAAACAGCTTTTAAGCATGGATATTTCAGTTGAATTCCTCCTTACAGATAATGTGTGGGAAAAATCCATGACAAGCGATTTGTCCTTGTGTTTAAAAACATCCCTGTGACTGAACAACAAAAAGCATAAGACTGAATTCTATGTTCCTAACTTGAGCACTAAACCAAGAGCGTTTTAATAGCAATGGTAGGATTGATAAAATAGTTTGTGTTTTTCCGTATCATTTTGCGTACTAACCAGAAGTTGCAAACAATGCCTGACTTGCATTTGTTGAGCTTAAAAAACAGATATATCCAAAGCTTTTCTGTATATTGCAGGCGTTAAAGTGAGACCTATGTTACTAAAAAAGGGGTTTTAGACTGCTTTCTACTCTGCGCTGTCGAAAAGCGACCGTCAGTTTATTACATAAGACAAGACCAAACAAACCGCAGTTCAATATTTTGTACAATATTTCTAGTGTTAAAGTTCTTGTTGTCAAAGTTTGCGAACTGATGTGTGAACTCAAGCGAAAGAACATTCTACAGGATGCACAGTTTTCGGCGTATCTGTGACACTGAACGAGACCACCCTCACTAACTTTGTGCACCCAAGTTAACGATATGCAAACTTGTTTTTGACAAAAGTCCGGTTGACAGTTTGAATTCGGCAAGGAATTGATTTGTCATTCGGAGCAATGTCCCAACACAGCACACCAAAATGGACTCAGCATTGCTTATGAAGTATGACAACGTTAGTCAGAAACGTACATTTTCATTTTCAAATAATGGAACGCATTAACTTGTGGTACGCAACTTCTATTTACATTTATATACAATTAAAAAACTTAAAATTGCTGTGTGGTTCGAAAGAATTTTGTTTCGAGTTGATACCATTTGTGTCTATTCATCCGTCCGATTCGATTTGGTGTTGATACACTGCGTTGTACCTCACATTCAAGTTTACTCAACCTCCAGATGGTTACGTATAACCGTACCTACAAAAAGGAAATCATCGAGTGAGTACTTGAAGTAACACCATTCGCGAAAGTAGTACCTTATGGTCTGAAGTTCATCTGTATCCACTTGTTGTTTTGATGAGTCTCTGAGACGGTACCAGCCATGAAATCACAGGTATATTTTATTTGACGCTTGAATGAATAGTTGTACACGTTCTATTTTATTTTTGAAAACCTTGGAAAATCAGCCATTTCTGTTGGTTTGTTGAAGTATAGTTCGAACAGTAACATAAAAAGCTACGGAAAAAAACGTATCCGTTGTTCGTCACTGTATGTAGAATTATGATGATTTCATTTCAAGTCAGATCAATTTACAAGAGTACTAATAATCCCAATGCGAGCCAAGCCCTCAGTTGATATCTCCATATATTTGCCTGTGCAGCCTCATGGAAGACTGGTGATATGTTGTTCGCTATCTATTCGGACTGCCGTGAACTCGTCGGCTGGTCCCGACAACGTGTCACATTCTTCCTTGTGTGCATCAGGTTGAGCATCATGAATGCGGACTCAGGGATTACACAGACGAATATCTTTACACTTCCATATTACAAGAAATATGCGACATATAAGATATCGACCATTTTCATACAGTTACTCGGCAACCACTTCACAAACAACTAGTGTTGAAAATAAAAAGATACATAGAAGCTATGGGAAATATTTGTGCGGACCGTTACTATTTTGTAGTCGAGTCACACTAACGAGTGTTGCGGTCGTACAGAATAATTTTATGGACTTCCATTTTCATGAGCACAATTTGGCTTGTCTTCAACATGTGCTTGTTCACAACAATACAATTTTCTGATATATTTTATCATCCTTATTTCAGTATCATTCTACTGCCAGCTCGAGATGTTAATTGTAGTATTGTGTGTACAGTCTTAGAGAAGCTTGGCAGATAGAACAAAGGCTAGGGCGCATTTCCCCACTGTAGTTGAAGCATGGGAATCCATCGTGTTAATTCATGACACTGAGAATTTTGAAGTCATTCACGGGGGACGGACATCGTGGCATTCAGCAATTACCCGAATACCCAAGTAAACCTAAGAATGAACATGTACCACCTGAAGAATCGATTTTTCATTTCAAAAAGACAGATAACTCTATCACCCAGCCTACAGATAACTTCGTTGTTTATCTGTATGAAATATTTTGAGGGTACAGAATTTTCAGTCGATAAAAGCAGTAGCAGCTCGTTACAAAGAAAGCAAATTTCCATTCTTGTATGTAGTCTTCTTCCAGGCTGACTTGTTAAACCATACTTCATTCGATATGTCTGATCTGTTTGAAACAATTTAGAATAGTCTAGACAGAACTCTACAGGAACGTTGGGCTTTTCAGTACGAAGAAACTGTCTGAGGTGATGCTTCGATGTTTATTCTGTGATTCGTCTTTTGTGCCAAGATGTGACTGTTCGAATAAGCGCATGTGCGGCATGCAAACGGTGCATCCGACACATCCACACTCTGAGTAAACTGCCCTTATAGTCGATGTACGTCAAGTGCAGCAAAGGTTCTTAGTGCGATTGCAAAGTTATTTTCTGTATGATTTCCCAGTATTGCTTAAATGAGGATGGTATCTACCGCTTGTATTCAAATTATTGTTTACTTGAAAGTGGGCAATATATATTGCTTGGCATTTATCAGACAATATCAGTGAGGTTATCCGTGAACTGTTTTGGTTACCTTGGACGACAGCATGATTGTCTCGGTTAATCGTACAAATGGTCAAGTCGCTGACGACTATGCTTCAGAGTTAATCAATTCCATCACTTTTATAATCCAGCGGTATAGTCTGTTATTGGTGGTGATCTATTTGTGACTCAAAAGTCACTTCCGACCAGATGAATCAACTACAAATGTGGAATCAGTGAGATATATAGTCCGAAAGTATCCGATCAAAAGTCGGAGTCACAAATACAGGGATTGATAATATGTCCAAGTGGCTGACTCTAGTGGAACAGGAGCTTGCAGAAATGTGTAAAGAAATGAAATCAGTGGAAGTGGTTGTATGCTATGGTTTTCTTGTCGATCACTTTGGAGACTAGAGTGACTGCTAGCTTGAGCGCACCGTAGGGACATTTTTTCTCTCTGAATCATCAGTTCGTCAGGCGGTTTGATTGACCCAAGGTCAGCAGCTGTGTATTCGAAGTGTTTTAACCGTCATCACTAGCCAAAACACTGTTGATATCCTTGATTTAATCATTTCAGATTTCGTCCACGTCTAGCAGTTAAATTGATACCGATGATAGCTGAGTCTCAGTTACTAGTCCTGTACTCAAGGTTATTTCCAGATGGTTTTACTCTCGCCTTTAACATACGTGAGGTTTCGATAATGCTTTTCAAAAGCGTGTCACAGTGTTCCCGCCAAATTCAACGGGGACACCACCGATTTCAAAAACCGATGAATGTATGTACAGAATAGAGTGTGAACTGATCACAGGTTTCATTTGGACGGACCGCCCATCAAGTATGCCGGAAACGAATGAAAAATAGCTGATTGTGATTGTGATAGCTGACTTGTTGCCCCCAGGTTGACCTAAAGCGTAACTGGGTTGGTTGATCAGTCGCCCCAGCATGGTTTGTCAGCCAAGTTGAGGAACGAATGCACGAGCTAAAACGCTTACAAACCGTAAGCTTCTTATTACCCAGCCGATGCGTATAAAATGAGACAGATGAACCGCGTATGACGGCGCCGATTACGTAAGAGTAACGACATCAGCTGTCTCATATAATCATAAATATCATGTGGATCAGAAGTTAAGTTCGAGGTTTCCAACCTCATTGAATCCATTTCTAATTTCGCTTGGAGCATACACCCTGCTGCACAATCACTCACGTACACATGGAGGACAATCACTAGAAATCCCATAAATAAACAACCCAGTGACACTGGTGTAATTCAGTTGTTCTACTGAATGCATGAAGAAACGAGTGCACTAAATTAAGAAATTCAATATTAGGCCATTTTTGTGTAGCAAAGTTAGTCGAATTTTGTCCACGTTGAGGAACAGGCAGAATTGCTATCTCAATGTTCTCTGTTACGCGCAGTGGTCCGAAAACCAGTGGATACAAGGTTTTAAACAAAAAGTTTACATTGCTCATAAGGCTAACCATGAACTGCAACCTACTTTGGCGTTTCTTTGATCCACCCCCACCCCCAACCCCCGCGGGTAAGCTACATGTGACAGATTTGGATGTATGTTTTGTTCATTTGATGTTAAGCTGTCTAACCTGATCTGTTCTTGTACTTGAATGGTGTCAATGCGTTGAAGAGGGCGATGCTGAAGATGACGTAACCGACAATCTGAATGTAATTTTCTCAGGTTTGAGTCCCATATTGTCTGTCTATCCACGCCTTTGACATGAATTGGTGTCAAACACAGTCGGATGTCAACAGCAGATACTTGGCTTTTCAGCTCGAAAACATCTTTATTTCCATGTTTATTTTACAATTTATTCTGTTTTCGCCCAATATTTTAAAAGTAATTAGTTTTTCGTTCACAGGAACATACTCCGTCGTACACGATAGTCTGGAAAATGGTTTTTAAGATAACGTGATCATTTTCTCAGGGTACTATCAGTTTTATCGTTAGCCGTCAGTAAAACACTTTCACTTGTCAGAAGTTTCACTCAACGACTGAGAATGTAACTAGTTCGTACGTTTGAACAACACAGTTTCGCGTTCCAGAAATTGTCAGGAATAATGCGACTGAGAAATCATCTCAAGAATGTTGTTTAAATGTATTAGATTCTATGAAAAAACTCCTGTGAGGAGACCATGCGAAAGGAAGCGTTGATTAATTGTGAGTTGAAAAGTGGTTTCCTTTACCAAAAAATGCGAAGGATTCAAGTTTGACCTTGACCGAATTACACATGTAAGGCCAAAACAGGTCCTCTGTCTACAAAACTGCACAAGTTTCGAGGCTGAACTGGATGGGGAGACAACAAAAAATCTACGCAGTCCCTTCCAGTGGGTCCAGCGTTGAATTCCACTACTATAGTTGCTCTACTCCATTCTATTCATATGAATATCAGAATAGGAGGACAACCAACGGTTTCAGGCAGTTTGTGAACACTATACAACAAAGTGGATTGCTTGTTTTCGATTGTTTGTGTGAAGCACCCGAATGGCCCGTTACGCAAGTTTCCCACTCAACATGGTTCAGCACTATTCATGTCTCACACCGCAGTGAATTAGGTGAACATTAACTAGGGGAGGGGTGTGCCATATCAGAGCAGTCGTTTCAGGGGTAGACAACAATTTGGCATAGTTACTATTATGTCTTAATACTCAATGGTCTTTGGATTGTGAATCAAAAGCCATATCAGGTTTCCTCAATGGAGGTAAGCCAGCTAGCTAGAAGGACATTAAACCGGTTCACTTTAGATGCTCATTACCGACCAAAAGTGTCATTCCAATCAGTTCACGGAAATAGACTATGGTGGCATGATGTTGTGAGACGCTGGCAAAAACTCAAAAAATGGTGTTAACTGTTTGACTGCAAGCAGTTATTTATAAGATATAGAATGTAAACTATACTTACGTTAGCGAGTTTGATGCTATCTTGGAATAGCCTCAGTTTCAACGTGAGATTAGGAAGATGTCTAATAATGTGGTTTTCCGAATTGTCATGTTAACCGCCAATAACTATCAGCCTCTTTGGATCTATTTCTTACTCTGTCTTCAGCCGCATAACATATGAAATGCACCTTCCAAAGAATCGTCCTGAAACTGGAAAAGATATGAAACCAACCAAAGTTGTGTAATGTCTGCAGGTCCAGTGTTGAGTGGCTTGACGGTACAAGATCATTATGAAGCAAAAACTCTCCGTAACGTCCATACACAGAGGGAATCGTCTGGTGAGAGTGGACTGTAAAAATACAGACGAACGCATTCGTGTCTTGTTATCGATGAGGTGCGTTCATGGCAAGTGGTGTTTTTCCGAGACTTTAAAGTGTGACTGATTATACATAAACTACGTCACTTTTGAACTTCCTTGTCAGTCACTCATTTAAACACAGAGACAGGAATTGCTCTACTCACGTCTCGTTTGTGTTGAATGGATTACTTTTTGTTTACCGGATAAGGTTCAGCAAATGTGATTGCAGACTAAGTCGAACTTCCGCACCACAAAATGAGTAAAAAGATCGTCGAAGTACAGTATGACTCGCACAATGGTTCTGAGTGATCTTGGCAAATGTTTTCAAAATGTCAACAAGCCTTTCAACATATCTCAACCAGAATTCATATCAGCTGTAATATTTCTTCACAGAATCCATCACGACTAGTGACTAACAATTTGAGTGTCGTGCTTAACACTTTGTTAACAAATGGAGTGAAAAGCACAATGTTACGAGCAAGTTGTAAAACTCAACGTTTAGGATTGTTGTAACCAGAGTCACATCAACGAAGAAACAGACGTCACGGTGGGTTTATTGTTGGGTTTCCTAACTCAAAATGCAGTGGCATTATATTCGCGTTGTAAACTGTAATCGGAGAGTGTTCACTTAATTCTCGAGAGTGTCCAGTCAAAATTGACGAAAAGCAGAGATTTCAAGTTTATGATTACATCAAGCTCAAACTTAACTTGTCGTATCTAATCGGTATTAACAAAACAGGCATCTGATCACTGGCCATTAGAGTCAGCCAGATCTGCACCACTGAACTCTCCAAAAAACAGATTTCTCCTACTAACGGAATCCCAGAGATCCTCTGTCTGTAAACGAAAGGAGAGACTGTGTTTAGGAAACCAAATTCGGTTACTGCGGTACCACTTACATCGCACAGAAAAACAGACAATGGGAAACACTCAGTGTTGAACACAACAGACATATGAGGACTTCTCTGAAAGTCGCATACCAATTTCAGAAGCTAGAGAAAGATGTGGCCATCACACTGCACACACTATCGGAGACTCACAACGTACGTTTTTATCAAGTTGGGGTAACTCATAAGGTTATGTCTTCTCATGCGGAGAGATGCTGTGCTGAGTCTCTCAACATTTACACGCAAAACATGCATGTACCAATCACAATGACAACAAACCCCTGTGTGGCGTGGTTGGATAAACAACACCAGACACATATCTTATCTACATAAACCTCATCCCCACTTAGTGGGCAAAGAACTCGACCAATCAGTTCAGACGCAGTGCAGGTTAACCTAACCACGGCAAACTTAACGTGGCTTCTGTTTCTCTGTTAATGTGGTTTCGATTACAACAGTCCTGAGGGAGACCATCCAAAGTGACTGAAACCTTGGATATTACAAATTGCTCGTAAGGGAGTTAAATCGCCTAAGGTTCCAGGGAAGTTGACAGGAATAGTGTACTGTCTAATACGAGCTTCAATGTGATCAACCAAATGAGCTAGCTTAAAGTCACATCCATTGGGACTTCTCTTTGGCACACAGAATCAGGGATAAACGAGAAAGATTTTCTATCCCGAGCTCGGCGTCTCGTTCTTGGTGACCACACAAGTAACCAGAAACTGGATATTCTAAAACATGATGAAGAATCCACCTACTGTATAGTGAACAAATTTGACTGTGGTGAAAGTACATGCTATACTTTCTGGCTCATCAAAGTTTATAGGTGACGCTAATGTAAATACTGTGCAGTTATTACAGTACAAAAGTAGCTTGGAAATCCACTCTTCAATTTTCTGTGCGGTTATAGATGGACGGTTGTATTTTATACTGAAATTCATGAACATCAGGTCAACGACACTATAGCAATTACCCAAATCACACGTTTGTTACCCCGATACCTCTTATTCTTTCAATAGTTAAGTTATCCCATCATGAGCTTTTTAAGCGGCTGGATAATATATCACACTGAGTCTTGAACGTTCGATCTTAGAACATATACTAGATACCTGATTTCAAAATGGTTTCTATGGATGTTAACTCACTACTCTCGATTGCACTTTTGCACGAAACTCTCGGCCTTGTATGTTGTTTTATTCGTGACTCACCGTGTACATTCCAGTGCCATCTGGCTGATGCAAGCAATCGTGTACAAGCAGGAATGATAGAGGGCTTCAAAGAAGAATGTGTGAGTAATTTCTCGATTGGTTAACGAATAGCACATCGTAGTCAGCAATGGAAACCGCTGAACATCCATAAAGTTTCCCGTTGATTTCTGACCACATGTTGGAGACCAGCCTCTGTCTGAATCCAAAATCAGGATTAGGTGTGCGTGGGCATAACAGAAACAAGCGCTTGCCGAAATTCATGAGAGCCTAGGTGTTTGTCGAACACCATTTGCATGTATGGACACTAAAGCAGTTAACCCCAAAGTTAGAACTGCTGTAATTTTGTGGACAGGTAAACATTCGAAAGTTGTACTTTGATTCGCAAATTTGGACATTTTTGCAACTGCTGTTTGTGTTGTTTCAGTCACACTGTATGCCATCGTCAAGAGTGTGAAAAAAGGACTAGTCTTACAAAAACATTTACACGACACAGGTGAGCAAGTAGTGCTCACCATATTCTTTGATTCGAAAATACTCGCAGTACGAATGAAAATGACAAACTCATGTACAGAATCGTCTGGCATCTAAATCGTTTTCAAATCGTGAATGATATCAAGAGGTCAGTCGTGGTGCTGCTTAAACAGCTTTCCGGGAATTTTGGTCGTCTTGTGGAGTTAGTCAACTCATTGAACCTCACCACAATCTGTCGCGTTCATTCAGTGTCATGCATCATTTTCAGTCAAGCGAGTGGATAATCCATTCTGTCATTCGCATACATCCTCTGATATTTATTCCTCCGTGACCGTTTTCTTCATCGTTTGTGAATTGCCTGGCTTGTCACTTCAGCTGTGTATCCGTCCTGCTGACTGGCTCTTCTTCGTTCGTGAGCGCTTCATGGAGTCTTGAGTGCATACGCAGAAGCACCGTCGAGTCTTCGTGGCCACACGGTATACAAACATGTGACACGCACAGTCGTGATATATCTGATATACGTTAGACAATGGGTTCACCATCAACGCAGATATATTATGTTTTGTGTTACCCCCGGGGAGTCAGTAGTTTGTATAGTTACGCTCCTTACCAATAAGCTACCACAAACTGCAACCTGTTTACTTGAACAGTTTTTGTGAAAATAATCCGAAAGCGTTCACCGCAGGTACGTCCTACATTTCTGAATACGAAGAGTACATTCTTACAATCTATCATACTGATAACATTCTTGATTTATAAGGTTGAAAAAGGGTTACCTATTCTGCAAAATGGTTCCACTACCTGTCAGTATGCCTGTCACATAACTTCTTGGTTTAAGAATGCAAAAACACGAAACACACGCTCATTTTTCACCCACTGAGGCTTACTGGCTCAATAAACTCATTTCTTGGACCATGTGAGCTAGCTACAAGAGATTATTTTCATGAGTGCACTGGAATTGCGCTATCTCACTTTGTTTTGACCACGGAATGTTCTTCTCTGTCTGAGCTTCCAATAACAAGGCAGACGACTATCCATATCAAATGTTAGCCCGATTGAAGCTACCAGTAAACAAAAGCTAGTTTTTATCCGAATCAGCTTCGTTCTAGCACTTCACGCGACCAACAGGACAAGGGACACAGATCACAGTGTAGCTTAAATTGGTTTGACTAAAATAACAATTTCATTGTTTAACTGGTGTGCGTATTCCGCCAGCTGTACGCCCAGGTATTTAAACAATAATCCCATCTCACGGTGAGGCTTCAATGCTGCAGCTTTCTGAAATAAGCCAAACATCAAAGTATGCACACTGACTGCTTAGTAACGGAATTGCTGTTAGGTGCAGTGATCAATGGACTTCATGTGCTGAAGTATGTTACACCATTAAGCAGGTGATGGGCTGATTGCTCTCACCGCTCCAGGAGAAACGCAAAAGCCCAACGCCCCAGTAAGTAAAACACGCATGATCGCATATGTCCAAAACAACTCCGCCAAACCGAACATAAGAAGCTACGACAGAAATAGTAACAGATTTACCGGGAACGTTGACATTTAGTTCATTAGCATTCTGGTTTAATTACTTCGTCGACCAACCGTATCACAAGTTGGATTGCTCCATTGGTTTAATCGATGAATAATCTGTGCCATGCAGTTAGAAAATCCTCTTTGAGAACAGATAAGAGCTCCTACCAAGGTAATCCCGAATGCAAACAGTGCGATGTAGATCTGGCGAATATTTCAGCAACAAACGACAGCAAATTTCACGTCACCGTGAACTGTCCGATCACCTTCGTGTCAAGCGGTCTGGCACAACTGCATTTCCTGTGGCAAAACCTATTCCCAGTGCTCACATGTAACAAATGAGATCTCGCGATATTGCGGCACTTTAACACGGGAAGATTTCTGTTTATTATTGTCAGTTTGTTTTCGCCATCTAACCCGACCATTTCTTACGCAATTATGATGTTTTCATCGTCTTAGGCAATATGCGTTAGTTCCTTCAAAGCTATTTTGTCCCATGTTATCTTAACTCAAAGCTTTCGGTCCTGATTCGTCAGTTTAAATGGCAACTGTGCTTTCAATTAGGTCATAAACACAACCTTATCGTACAACCAAGCAATTCTTTTCTAGGAATTTCAGTTTTAAATGAAACATCTGTTAACCGGTTGGATAACGTGTACCTGGTTGTCGCACCCGGACGTAATGTACAAGCCGAAGAGGAAAAATGGTATAGCTGGGGCTGAATCACTTTGGAGACAGACGGATCAGTCGCATTGGTCTTCAAGTGCAGTCGGTGCTCTGTATTAGCATCCATGTATGTTGCCCATACATTTCAAACTCTCTAGTCAGTGTGTGAATGATCTCCCTCCTTCCACCAACCTATTTTTGCCTCACCATCTGAAATGTCTCTTTCTCAGTATTCCAACAGATTTTGTCCAGTCGTTCATGTTTAGGTTGTTAACTGCCGGCCGGAACAAACGAATATGACAACCAAGTTTTTCGCGTTGTTAACCCAGGTCCATTCAGGTAAGTGATACTGAATATGATTGCCATTTCATGGATATCGTACTTGGATGTAAGTCCGAGAGCTCTGTTGGTGAATTATGTGATCAGCGTAAACTGAATTAGCTAAGGCAGTAGGATTACACGGTAGACTGGCTGACAGTAACTATCTAGACAGTTATTCTTTTATCATTCATTCCAGTCCGGGAAATTAAGCATTTCGTCCAAAATGGACTTGGTTCATGTACTATGTGTACACAGCTGGCTAACCTAGATTTTGCCTAATTTCGGGTAAAAGAAACACATAAACCCGTTCCCCTTATTGATGTCTCGAAACCTGTTTACAACCTGATGTCGATGAAATTCGTGCACATGCATGTAGAAACGTTTTCAGTGGAAAGTAATAGAGGATTTCAGTTAATGTGAACTGAACCTTATTCACGCTTGATGACAACGATCTGAGTTCTCATAGACTTTTCCGCCAGCACTTTGTGAAGTGGTCATTAATCATCATATCTTTTTTACTTAAAAAGGATCCAATTTACATTCCAACCGAATAGTAACCTGATGGAGAATCTGATTAGTAAAATCTCGAAGATCTTGACGACTGCCAACAAATCGGGCAGAAAGTCGCATCTTATATTGTAAGAAAAAACAGCGATAGTCCACTGGAACTACCGCCTACACCGCAGTAAAAGTGATGCCCAGTAGAAGAGAGTGCATTATCTTACGAGTCATTGGGAAAGTTGTCTTGAAGAAAAAGTCTGAAGACCAACATGTTACATGATAGTGAACAAGAAGCCACGTAAAGACTGCAAGGCTGCAGGTCTATTGAGATTGTAAAACTAAGAAAGTGCGTGATTTCAGCGCGTTCTAAAGGATCCACAACGGTGTATCAAAGAGGGTATGCCCCCTGATGAAAGTTGTTGTGTCTAGGAATTCCTAGTGGATGGTGCTGTCGAAAAGAGAAATCCTACCTAGTCACGAAGTTGCAAGTAAACCATCAAAGCTGTCGATGAATTCGGATGGGAGAGAAGTGGACGAGTTTGTCGAAGAAGGAAAGATACATTCAATGTTCAACAGGGTTTTAACAATCAGAGTTCAGTTGGTAGTCAAGACAATAGGTCACTGTTACGCTTTTTAGCAAAGCGCACTCTAGACAATCCTCTTCCAGGATATCAGTGTTAGATCACGAGAGTGATTTGGACTCGGGCTACCAATACAAACAACGCCAGTTAAAACAATGACCGGCTGAGAAAAGCTGGTGTAACTTGCCAAGCGAAGACAAGCAGAGAGAACGTGTTGTTTCACAGGTTGTAAGTACAAATACGGATTACTGTTAATTTAAGCTACATAAGCCTGGGAGTTTTACTGCCAGGGCCAGATTGCCTTGCCATTCTTTATTTTCGACAGCTACAGTTCTCTACTAACATTTTCAGTGAGTTATCCTCAATGCAATCTCCTTAAATTAAAAGAACTGCATACGCGTAGAGGATGACCAAAATGATTGCGTTGATATCCGCTTTGTTCAAGGATAACCCAACGAACTCTAAAGTGACCAAACGGCCTTCGGACTTTTGTAGCTGTACTCGTGTAAACCTCACACCTCGTTGTTCATCAGCTCTCTTTTGAACCAGTCAAAATCGTACTGAATGCAATACAATAAAATGTCCGTTTAATTACTTACTGACCAGTGTGTATCAATGTGAGTCGGTCCATTTCTACATAACTTTGTTTTCGGCTAACATATTCCAGTACGTGTTCCTGCTAATTTTTTCAGATTTAACTTTTACCTGTGGTTGCAATTAAATGATGGGTAAGGTGGCTACAAACAGCTTCCTTGATGTCGAAGTTCGCTGGTTTCCAATGCAATGAATAAAAGAAAAGCACACCATTCAAATGATTCGAACACTACCAGAAGTGAGTGAAGGACTTGATAATATTCCACTGCTGATGCTTATTCTAGTCGACTGTGTTACATTTTAGGCTTCACTCTTTTAAAACTGGTCTTTTCTTACAGACAGGAGAGTGGTTACAGCCTAGTACTCATGGTTGGAAGTATGACGGTACTTCATATCTTGTTATGAACTGTTTGACAACACACAGTTGTTAGTATATCTGATTTTGGCTTGTTTTTTCCTCATTAACTTGAGGCTCCCAGTTCAGAATCCTGCCTCATAGGGCTACAAAGACAAGATTCAAAAATACAATGTGTGAAATAAAACTGGATGTCAGGATAGTGATTATGGTTGGTTGATTTCTTTCAGTCCTCATACGAGCGCAAAATCATGAAGACCCAATGAAGAATCAGCGTTCGGAGCGCATGAAGCAAACGGAAGTTGCTGGTGAGTGACGGTGTCTTCCACGGTTGTCAGCAGACGTGTTTGGTTATCTTTAACATGAACACAACGAACTACATAAATCAGGCGGGATGATTTTGCGAGATTGATTAAATGATTTGGCTCCACTAAGTTGGTGGGGATCGGTTTACCTAACTCTGTTAACAACCCGGTTGAGCCATTAATGCAGTATTTTTGTGCGCGATTATCCCATATTTGGCCTGATAACAAGACACCAAAAAGACGCTTATTTGCCACAAGTTTTCTCTTGACTAAACATGATTTAATTTGGCAGAATTCATAGGGAAAGTCGATTCTGGAAGGAGACTGTTCCAATCAATAACTATGCGGAAGGGTCTTTAGAAAGATAACTCAATTCAAACTATTCCCAAAAAGCCATCTTTTTGACTTCAAATTTCAAAACACATCATGATGTTTTTAAACCGATCTGGGCCTTACCTACCATACCAAGGAACTCCTACCATTAATTTCTGCTCGGCAGATGGTTTTTAGTGTTTTCAGTCGTAAGGTGTCATTGGTGTGATAATACCGTTATGATTCCGACGTAATTTACCATTGGTTTGATGTTGTGATGGACTGGACACTGGCGAAACCGACTGAATTTCACAGCTGGAGATAACGGGCCACGTCCCGTAGTGAACATTAACCATGTGGTGTATGGTGGCCGATAGCCAATTATAGGCACGTTGTGAATGCTGATCATCTGATTGACTTACTCACATCGTCTACCGTGCTGTTGAGCAATATGTATTAGAAGCTGGTAGTAACTACACAGACTAGACGGTGATGGTCAAGTCTAGCCACAGAATTTGATGAAGCACGCAAAATCACTTCCATGGAACTCACGATGTTTTGTTATTTGGTCATTTACTCGTGTATTAGTTGTATGAACTCACCATTTTCATGTACGTGACAGATGACTGAGCTCAATTAAGCTGACCGTTTCAGATTCTGATTTGACTACGCTTGAATAGGCTGATTGCACGTACAAGTTTGTTACAGTTTACGTTACAGCGGAAAAATGCAGACTGATTTTCCACCAATCTTTCCTGACAGTTCTATCAACTAAACAAAACTATATTCAGATAAACTCAGGTTCCTACATTTTGAAATAGCTGGCGTTATGTCAACGTTTAAAATATGCTCGAAACAGCATTAGCGAAAAGGACACATGAGCAAATATACTGTGGCGGGTGAACATGCCATCATTATAGTTATTCCGATATTCAGTAGGATATGTTCACGGACCATAGTCGATAGAGTTATAAGATCCAACTCACGTTCGGGAAGACATACACCTGAACTGGATAGTTACAACTTGTCTTTATTCAATGACTATTCGCCATATTAATGCAGCCACTGAACCACGACGCAGTACAGCCGGTGTACAACTGTATCCGTAGATGGGGGGCGTGAAGGATTCGTCGTTAGGTTTCCAATTGAACACAGCGTACAAAATACTGAAAGATCATCCAAGCCTGCTGGTAGCTCTTAAAACAATGCTCACCGGACAAATGAAGGATGTATGTCTTGAACAGACAGATGGAAGCGGGAGTCGCAGATAGAGTAACAAAAAAACATTGGTCAAAGAGTCTACTAGATAACAAGAACACCAACTCTTAGTGGATCGTTCATGTGGAACTGTTGTTTCACTCCAGTCCCCTCAACCCATTATCAGCACTCAATTTGATGGCTGAATTTCAGTTTAAGTGATGTGATGAGAATAAAAGCAGGAGCCTGGTGAATCAGTGATCCAAACGGGGGACCGCAATCGAGATAGCAACAAAATGTACATATAAGGTCATTTGGAAATACAAATGTCGCACAGTCTCCACTGATGGAACGAAAACCAGAAAGATTAATAATCGGCCACTTCAAAATAAAACAGTAGTGGTTATCAAACATAATCGAAGACATAAAATCAAATCCGGAGCAGTGTGTATCAAGAACAACAAAGGTAAACAAATGGACTTCACAAACTTTTGTTTACATCAAGATTGAACGCTTTATCCGAGGGTGTACAAATATATGTCTCTCATCTTGTCTTTCGGTGACAGCAAGCGGTCACAAAGGCGTTTCAGCAATAAAATTATTAATTGAAAGATTATAGAAAGTGGTAGATACGGAAGCTGAAGCTTCATTTACTGGCAGGGTGAAAGGGTTCACCGGGAGATATACCTGCTGAAGTGCTACCGTCTATTGGGGACGTGTATTTGGAAATATAAAGACTCAACAGGAAGTGGAAACAACCAGAAAGCTTACAACACCATGATCGAAGCCTGAACCACTGTACTATTTCAATCGACCGGTTACCATTGAAAATATTCGCCAATACAGTATAATGGTCTGTTGACTGCAGCTACACCCGTGCACGGAATAATGATAATCGATAAAGGGCTATTGGACGATGAACAACAAGACGCCGAGGTACTCAGAACATGCTGGAAATCAATAACAGGAGACATACTAAAGAAATATCTTTAGAAGTGAAAGACGTGATACACATCCGGGACCATGCTTAATTGGAGAACGACCGGGTGATCGTAGTTATGAATGTGAGGGCTGTCAGTTACTCCAGTTGACATCAAAGCAAAACAAGAACCCTCGTAAATTAGAAAAAAAAGATGATTAGATAATCACTCTAACCGAATTTTCTTCTGTTTGCACTACAAGCCAAATAGTTACACGAAACATTGTTTAAACTTTCATAAACATTGGGAATTTGGTCGGTGTATTCTCGAAAACCATTCACGTAATTTGTATTGTCGCATTTTCATCATTCCCACTATCGTCACTATCAGAGACGGTAATACATCAGTGGTGCACAATGCTACTTAACTGCCGTGTAAATGTGAGGAAAAGAGCGAGCTCGTGCTATGAAATAAAAACCAAAGGAAGCAAGGGGATCTAAGTAATAAAAACAATGATGACTGTACTCGAACATTTGACATCAGGATATCTACACCTTGTAAACATAGAAACTCATCACCATCATCATCGAAACAGCCATGAGCCTGACCAAAAGGTACTGTGGCTTGGGCCGCCGCTCACCTCGACAGTGACGTGGAATATCCTAGGAGGAATGAGTATTACGAAGGACGAGAAAGATTGAAGAAGACTAAATGGAAGAACTAGAAATGGTATGGATACAGGTACGCCATTGACTGCGACACACCGCCATCTCGGATAGCGTCTCTAACCAGCGGTTTGAGTGATCACGAGGACCCCATCCAGGCAGGCGATGC